>ML813151.1:36215-51633 GCA_009831015.1 Picea engelmannii
TCATGGGGATTCCTTCTATTCCTCGGTGTGATAACTGCTCGTTATCTTCGACAATTTGAATGTTTGGATCCAGCTTGGTTCTACATCCATGTTTCCTTACAACTAGCAGGATATGCCATGGGAGCAACAGGATGGGCAATTGGAATCAAACTTGGAAAACTATCTAAAGGCAAAACGAATGATTTTCATCGTAACCTTGGGATCACTATCTTTGCATTGGGATCTATTCAGATATGTGCTTTGCTCTTTCGTCCCAAGAAGACCCACAAACTCAGAAAGTATTGGAAATCATACCATCATTTTGTTGGCTACACCTGTGTGATCATAAGTGTGGTGAATGTATTTGAAGGGATTAATTTGATGCAACTTCCCTCAGATTCTTATGTTAAGTTGGTATATAGTTTGACTATTTCATCACTGATTGGAGTTTGTGTTGTGTTAGAGGTGAACAACTGGATTGTATTTTTCAAAGGTGTAAGTGAAGAGGATGACAATGCAACTATGGTCAAAATGGAAAATTAGTATGGAAGAGGGTTAAAGATGTATCAAGGTATCAATCGGATGTTGAGTTTCATGGTGTTTTGATGCAAATTTTATGGTGGTTATTTTATTGGAATCAATTTTAGGGCTAAAAATGTATCAACATATCTTTTGGATGTTGAGTTTCATCGTATTTTGATGCAAATTTTATGGTGGTTATTTTATTGGATTTAATTTTATTTGGAAGGATTTTTAGACGTAAGAAAGTGTATTTATGATGTAGTTATTAATAGAATAAAAAATTAATTAGGTAGATACATTATCAAACACCCTAACTAATATTTTTAGAGTAAAGAGACATGTCCTTAATGATACTAAAAAGTTTATGTTAGGTTTTTTTTTTATAATTAATAGCTAATTGCTATGCTATGAAGAAAATAATGATGTTTTAGTAGAATTTTGTATGGTTATGTGTTTATTTTAAATAATAAATAAAATTATTATTGGACATGATTTTGTGATGAATAATTTGGTTTATTTTTTAAATTGTTATTAATATTGAATGTGAGTTAGTGGTTTAATTATATCTATTTTAGATCTAACAACCCTATTATGATTATTAATCATTTAAACTTGGTGGATTATTTATCTTGAACATAAAGATGCTTTATTTTTTAAAATATTATTATTGAGCATGAATTAGCGGTTTAATTATATCTATCTTGGACCTACCAAACAACCATAATATGAGCATCTATCATTTAAACTTGTGGTTCATTTATCTTGAACTTTAGTTTGGTTTAGTTGTAAAATCATTATTATTAGGCATGGGTTAGTGGTTTAATTATATCTATCTTACACTTGACAACTATAATTATAATTAGATTAATTATTATTTAAACATTTCACTTAATATTGATAGTGAATTTCTAAGTTAGCTACCAAATTTCATGTATGGATTTTTTAAGGTACAATAGTTTTTTTCTACACATAAAAGGTGTCTTTGATTACATATCATTATATAATACACATAATTAATGATCCCCAATAATATTTATTATAATTAAAGAAAACATTAATGACAATAACAACAACAAAGTGCTAGAGACACTTCTGGATCAAAACTATGTGTGGAGTTTTGAAATGTCCAATGTTTTGAGTAGACACTCCACCCATCATCAGAGACATAAGAAGCTGTTATGATGTAAAAGAATGGAGTGTCCACTCGAAACGTTGGATGTTTCAAAACTCCACACACATTTTTGATTTGGAAGTCTCTCTAGCATTATGACTAACTGTGGAAACCTGCATACACAAACAACAAAGTGGTTGGAATTAATAGTGAAGACTAAGAAGATTCCCAATAAAGACCATGTTTCCATTCCCATAATCTTCCAACACCACAAGAAAACCATGAGGGCACTTATGCAAAACTTCTACAAGAAAATTTGAGTGGCTTTTTTAACATGGCTTCTTTTTCAGTTCCTCTTGCCTTGACAAAGGTGGTTTGAGTTGCACTTGTGCTAGCGTATTTTCCATTGAATCCTATGCCTTCATTCTTGGGCCTCTATTGAGCTACAATGGGAATTAGAATCCCTTGGACTTCCTTGCCTAGCCTTTGGCCATCATAGCCCATTTTCCTCATGATCTTGGAACCAATGCCTCTTATGTGCTTCTCAAAGTCCCCAAGGGTATTGGAAGGTTATTTTACCATGTTTTCCTCTGTCATGGTACTATCTTCAACAATGGAAATGGAAGGGGCTTGTTTGGTCTCTTGGACAATTGCTTCTAGCTTCTTCAAGGCCTCTTCCTTCACTTTCAATTCATGGTATAAGTGAGCAATGACCTCGGTGAACCTCTCGTCTTGCCAATTATCCAACTCAATGAATTTCTCCCCCAACTGCAAGAGTTTTAATATGCTCTTGTCTAATTCTTCCCTCATGGCGATGAAGGAGTCCTAGCGCTTGGTAAGCTCTTTATCTAGCTCATTTGTTCTCTATCTCCAAAACCAAATTTCTTCTTTGATTTTCCTGTTGAAGTCTCTCAACTCTTCCAACTTCTTCATGTTCAAGGATTTTCCCATGGAAGTTGCTTCAAGGTCTCTAATGAGCCTTCTATGATAACATATTATCCATAAAATATGGGCCTATGTCCTTCTCATTTCATCGACATGAACCCTTTTTGGAATTGAATTTTGTTCTTAGTTCAGTTTTGGTTCAATGCTCAACTTAGATTTCAATGCATTCTATTTTTACTACATGCAATAGAACAAATTCTGAAATTGCGATCATGAATTTGAGTGTAAGCCTTTATAAATGAAAATATTTCCACAAATTGCCAGTTGAGATATTTACATGTGAAAGGGGATGTATGACCAAAGAATTTGTTACACATGTGAAAGGGGATGTATGACCAAAGACTCTATAGGTCTTCCCAAGGAGATTTTAGGCACTCAATATCAGAAAAAAATTTCCAAGGGTGAGTTTAGGTACACGACATCAAAAAAAATGTCTTGGGGTCTCTAAATTTTCCCAAGTAGTAAATGAAATGCCTAGGGGTAGGTAAATTCACCCAAGAGTCTTTGAATTTTCATAGGTAGTAAAAAACACACCCAAGAATCTCTGAATTCACCCAGTAAATACACAAAACACTCAGGTAGACAAGAACACACCCGAGGGTCTCTAAATTTTCCCAAACAATAAACAACACACCCATGAAAAGGATAAAACATATAGCAAGAAATGTATAGCCAATGGGAAAAAAAAATTACCCGACAATTAATAAATTATGTGAATGGGTGTTATAGGATGACATATACTTCAACAAAGAATGTATATATTACTGTAACTCATAGATAAAATACCCAAAGAGAAGAATGCATTAACTCACATATATCAATGTTTGAATGGTATTTTTTATCATGCTTAGGAGAAATTACAAATAGGTGAGCTATACATAGAATCTATGTATTTTTACTCACTATGAAGACCAAAATTGTAGTAGGTTATGGCTTAGAGACACCTTAGCTTAGAGTGAATAGGCACATTAATTCCTTCGTCCACTTAACCTCAAGCAGGCTTCCCTCTTTGAGCTCTAACTTCTACTACTGTCCTTCCCTCTTTCTCCTTGCATATCCCCTGATTTCCCTCTTTGTTATATCCTTTATTCTTTTAATATGATTCCTTTGGAAGGCCAATTGTCACATGGTTCATTTCCACTTCCCATTTTTTCAAAGCACAAAATAAAATGAAAACAACAATTACAATTTTATTACAATTTTACAAAATAATTTAGGAAAGGATCCAATTCGGATCATCTAAGGAAGATGAAGTGACACCGCAAAATGGTGCTAGGACGTAGAAACCCACAATCAGGTTAGCTCACACAAGTAAGTCGATCCACTCTGACTCGACACTCTCAAAAGATGATACGACCAAAGAAACTTAGTCGAGTCATCCTAGTATATCTGTAGAAAAAAGTGAGGCACAAATAAACAATGGCACAGAACGCCAGGGAGAAGTCCTCAATGAAGCACCAGAGCACAAAATCCTTCCTAAAAAATCAATTAACAAGGAGCCTATAACAAATCCAACAACTGAACTCGAAATCCCTGAGCAGACTAACAAGGGCACCAAAAAGGAACATCAGAAGGATCACAAAAAACAAGGGGATGAAGTAGAAACTGGGCTACATGGGTTGACAGAGAATATTGAAAAGCAATATACAGGGGAGAGACATATTGGCAAAGGAAATATAAAGATCAATCATCGATCTTGAATCATAATTAAAACATGGATCAAGATGATGCTTCCAACCAAGATAAAAATGAAAATGCTGGGAAAAATGGCGAAGAAAACCCAGGGAATAACACTGCGACAGACACGGGGGAAAAAATTGAGAACAAGGATGAGGAAAAAAATGAAAAAAATGATTTAATAGATAAAGGAGAAGGCCCTGGCAGAGATATGGATAAAGATCTAGAGAAAGATGGAGGCAAACAACGCCAGGAGACAAAAAAGAAAGAAAAGAGAAAGAAGAAAAATATAATATAAAGGAAACCATCTCTAAGGTTGTTATTGATCCAGATGGATGTCGGTGGCCTCCCACCTATTCCAACTGGCTCATTTTGGCAGTTTTCCAGTTTGGCAGGTTTTTCCTAGTTTTCAGGTCCCTAACTTCCGGGGCCGTTTTGAGGCCCTAAACAGTGTTTTTAGGGCTTGCCATAGTCAACGTGTAGAATGAGTCAGATTCTGACGACAACATGTGTAGTCCTAGGATAGAAATTTCCAAAGGGCTATCATGCACCTAAAACGAAGATCGTATGCAAAAGTTAGGACCCTGAAAAGTTGATGTACTAACTTACCCAAATGAGGCCCACATGACTTTTGGTGCTTCATCTCCTAGGGTTATATTTTTGGATGTCTAGGGTTTTTGACATTCCTGTTTATGGTAAAAATTCCTTCATAGCCTCACTGTAATCAACTTCTTGCGAATGAGCGCTGCCGACACATCTCTTCTCAGAGATAAGCCACCACCATTCTAACAAGCTTGTTTTCCACCGCATTTTACAGTTTCAACTCATTTCCTTATTGAATAGAACCCAGTTTTATTGTATCTCTATTATTCTATGTTAAGCATATTTTAATAATCTGTATTCATTTTGTTCTTCTCATAAAATCCGGATTAGTGGTATCAGAGTAGTTTGCTCCTTGTCGTTTTTAATGCATGTCCCCAATGTAGTCAGAGTACAAAGAATTGGGTCTTGAGCTTGTTTCTCTTGAGGACAAAATCTCTCGCACGCACAAGCGACCTCCCACGGCAGGAGAAAAGAAAGACGACGAAACAAGATATCCTTTCAAAATGTTTCTTGAGGAAGCCCTCATGCAACAGAGGAATGAGATGATGGATAGTTGCACGCAAATCCTTTGACGACTACCAACAAGCAACACATCTTCCTTGAGAGGAGGCATCACTCCCTTCAACGTACAAATCAACTTTGATATTCCTATATTCGAAGGTCAGATAGACACAAATTCTGTAGACAAGTGGTTGAATCTACTAGAAGGGTATTTTTTTGTCCATAATTTTTTGAATAGATAAAAAATTACTTTTGCGCTCCTCAAATCCGTTCCCCATGTCAAAGATTGGTGGGAAACTTTCTATGAGCAAAAGGAGACAGAGGAACCCTCATTATTTACAGTCACAATCACTTGGGAATCCTTTAGGGATGCTATTAAGGAACAATACTACCCTGTCGGAAGTCATGACGACCTATATACAAAATGGACCACACTATGGCAAGAAAGAGACCAAGCAGTGATCAAGTTCAAAAATATCTTCCATACCTTGCGTACCAAGCTGGGTATTAAAGATTCTGAGTGACATCTGGTGCTCAAGTATCACGGTGCTCTGCATTGATACATCCAGACCGAAATGGAATTTATGGACATTTTGTCCTTAGGCGCGGCCTATCGATATGTCATCAAAATCGAGCAGAATCTCAAACAAAGGACATGACAATTTGGGTCTGGGAACCCTGCACAACAAAAGAAAGGAAAGGGTGGCCCCAACCCACATAACAAAGGAAAAATCAAATGTGGAAAGAATTAGGAAATCCATTCCAAGCCATGGGCAAAGAAGGACACCGGAAAGACAAAGAATGATACTAGGAAGTTGTGCGACTTCCATAAGAGCCCCTGGCATAACATTGTTGATTGCCGCTCCAAGAAGTTGCTAGTGGCTAAGGTGAAAGCCTCTGATTCAGATGTAGGTTCCGACCCTTAGTCGGAACCAGAAAGGGGGATATGGATCATTGACACAGAACCCAGTGCTACTGTTGCCACCACCAAGCTCTAGCCTAGTGAACCAGATGAGCCAGAGGAAGGTGATCACCTTTTTCATTCACAGATGTGGGTGAAGGGTACCCCGCTGCACTTCATTGTTGATAGCGATATCCAAAAGAACCTCATATTAGCAGAGATTTTCAAGAAACTCACCCCGCCGACAAAACCACACCTGCAACCCTACACCATTGGATGGCTCCGCCAAGGAAGAGAGATCCGTGTCAGCCAAAAATGTTTCCTACCATATGGCATCAAGCCCTTCAAAGATGAGGTATTGTGTGATGTTGCTTCTCTCGAAGTTTGTAATGTTCTTTTGGGCCAACCATATTTATCAAAACACCATGTTGTATATGAGTCTAGGCCTCAGTGTTATTATTATTTTGAAAAATAAATTGTATAGTATACCCGAGGAAGTCCCACCTAGTGTTATTTCCTTGATCTCTGCCAAGAAATGCAGGAAGGTCATCTCACAGATGAGGAAATTTGTCTTCTTCGTGATTCTCTCTCAGAGTGAACGAAAGATCACACCCACATCCAGGGCCTCCGCGACTGACCTCTCCACATAGCAGAAGCAAGTGGATAAGGTCATGGAATAATACTCAGATATATTCTCCTCACCTACCGAGGTACCTCTGCATTGTTAGGTCAAACATCCCATCGATTTGACCCCCGACGCATCGTTGCCCAATGGGCAAGTCTTGTTGGAATGTTTTACAGGCAACGTATTCTTGTCATTGATGGCAAGTACAAAAACGATGATGGATTAAGTATAAGAAGAATGTGCCAGGCGGGCACCATAAGTATTTTGGGAAGAGGTAGCAGACCAAGCTCGATAAGATCAGAAGAGATAGTGCAGATAAGATCAGAAGAGATAGTGCAGAGTATGCGTGTTTGTCATTGATGGCAAAGATCACGACCGGCAGCGCAGCGATAATGGCATGGCAATGGCAAGTTCAACAAGTGACCGTTGGATACCATTCAAAAGCATAAACTCTAGGAGTCGAGGAAGCAACTCACGACATAAAATTGCGAAATGCGAAACCCCGACTTAATCTTCATTTCGGAGTTTCAGATACCGGGAGTTGGAGGTGTCAAGAACACTCACAACAAGAATGCAGAAATCGCGAAATGCAAAACCTCGAATTAATCTGAGTCATTGATCAAAGGGATATTGTGGACCGTTGATCCGACTCCATTTCGGAGTTTCGAATACCGGGAGTTGGAGGTGTCAAGAACACTCACAATAAGAATGCTGAAATCATGAAGCGAAACCACGACTTAATCTGATTCATTGATCAAAGGGAGATTGTGGACCGTTGATCTGACTTCATTTTCGATTTTCAGATATTGGGAGTTGGAGGAGTCAAGGAAGCAACTCATGGCAGGAACTCGCGATATGCGAAATCACAAAAATATCTGAACCATCAAATCATCAACATTGTGGACTGTTGATCTGACTCCATTTTAGATTTTCAAATATAGGGAGTTGGAGGAGTCAAGAGTCGAGACTCTTCATCACAGGAGTCCCGAAGTTGCAAAATGTAAAACGCCGAAAAGTTGATCTGACTCCATTTCAGAGTTTTGGATATCGAGAGTTGGAGGAGTCAAGAGTTGAGACACTTCATCACAGGAGTCCCAAAGTTGAAAAATGTGAAACGCTGAAATACGTTGATCTGACTCCATTTCGGAGTTTCAGATACCAGGATATTGGAGGTGTCGAAACACTTCTTCACAAGAATGTCGAAGTGTCAAAAAACTGAAATGTGAAATTGCGAAAGCACTCTATGGATAAACATTGTGGTCACAACCAGTGGTCACATCTGCGGAAGATGGAGGAAGGAGATAATGCAACCAAGCTCCATTTCAGAGTTTCAAGGATCGTGACATGGAGTGTCAAGAAACTTCACCACAAGAATGTCGAAATGCTGGAATGCCGAAATGAAATATTGCGAAAGCGCTTTATGGTTAAGCGCTTGGTCACCACTGGTGGTCACATCATCGAAGAACTATAGAGAAGATCTTGAAGAGACAAGCTCCATTTTGGAAGTTTGGGACATGGAGAGTCGAGACGGCTCTTCACAGAATCCCTGAAACGCGAAATGCGTGTTCAGAATTGGCCCCTGGTCATAACCTATGGTCACATCGACGAAGGTTTAAGGGAGGATCTAGCACAAAGCTAATCTCCATTTCATAGATCGCGACTTGGAGAGTCGAGATTCCTCACAACAGAAATTGTCGAAATGCGAGTCGTGAAAGCGCCCTCTGAACAGGGGTTTGGTCACCGCCTAAGGTCACATGTGAAAGGAAAGGTGAAAGGTGCTAAAGGGATAAGTCTTAAGAGGTTCACAATGTAACTTCCAGAAACCACTGATTGTTTCTTCACAAAAAAATCAAAGAGGCCTCAATGTTACTGCCAGAGGTGCTGAAGAGTCTCAAGGCATCTGCCAGTGGAATGAAGATTATTCATAGAGGCAATTGACAGATGGAAGATCATTGAATCCTGTAACTGCAATAGAGAGGATGATCTTGTCTATGATAGAGAAGACAAAGAGTCTTGACTACTAGACATGTTAAGGAATCTCAACATAACAACTAGTGATGATGGACGCATGGGTTTAACCGCTAGAGAAGCTGAAGAGTTGTAATGATGATCAGGCAGAGCACTCGACATGGGCAGAGCATGCATAATCATTGCAGATATAGAATGCACAAGGTGCACATAGACTATAAGAATGTAGAATAAATAAGAGATGGTTGCTATTGTTGAGAGTGATTCAGGCGTGGAGAAGGAGGCAGTGTGAAACAACTGAAATACATAGAAGAGGAATGGTGCATGGAATGGACATGGCGCACAGAGCATAAAAGGCATAAGAACAGAAAGCGCAAGGCATGTGTGCAGGAAGACAGTGAGGCAGACAGAGCAGGGCAATGTAGCAGAACAATGATGAGGCTGGTAAGACATTAATGAACATTATATCATTGTAATAAGTTTCAGTAGAAAAGATTTATATTTCAAGGTGGTAGGGAGGTGCTCGGGAGGATTGTTGTCCTCAGAGGTTCAAGTGGGTGCTTGAACATAGGGAGTTGTAGCTTCCATTTGGTTGCATCCAGAGAAACCAGGGTGGCATGGTGGTGCAAGGGAGAACATTGGTTCTCTGATATATAGGTTGGTGCCTGTGTAACTGGATGTTGGTGCTTCCATCCAGTTGGTGTTGGAACTCTTAGGAAGTTGGTGCTTCCATCCAGTTGGTGCTGGAACTCTTAGGGAGTTGGTGCTTCCTTCTAGTGGGTTCTAGAGAAACTAGGGAGTCGGTGCCTCCTTCTAGTGGGTGCTAGAGAAAGCAGGGAGTTGGTGCTTCCTTCTAGTGGGTGCTAGAGAAAGTAGGTAGTTGGTGCTTCCTTCTAGTAGGTGCTAGAGAAAACAGAGAGTTGGTGCTCTCAGCAAGTTGCAGCTTGCAAAACAGAGGTTGTAGCCTCACAATGAGTTGGATCTCATAAGTATGATAATGTACAGAATGTAAATATTACTTATCATATAAAGAAGAAGAGGTTTTTACCCTTTATGGGTTTCCTCAGGAAATATATGTCTCTGTGTATCTCATATGTGTGAATGATGCTGAATGTTCTATTACTTACTTCCCTGCATTATTGTGATTATCATTGAGTGCATTATAAAGAGTTTAAAATAAGCATAATTGTTTAAGCATGACAACAACTGATTCACCCCCCCTTCTCAGTTGTCCAAAAATTGGTATCAGAGCAAGTTCCTTTTATCTAAAGGTAGATCTGTAAGCTTAAACATGACAAGTCATGAAGGGACTATTAGAATATAGAAGATGGTGTGCTCATTTTACCATTGACGATACCCTCGTCACCCAACCATAGGCCAAATCCACCCTCTGAGCACCTTAACCTTGACTGAGAATTACTCCGGAAGCAAACCCTAGGCTAGATGGTGAAACAAAGGGTAGCACACCTTTCCCCAAGGATAGCACATCACAAAGAGTTGATCAGATAGTTCAAACCTTAGCCAAGAGATAGTCCAAGCCAACACCTAAACTGCTAGCTGTAGCAGCTACACTTGCATCTCTCCTCCACATGTGCGCACCAATTTGGGAATTGCAGTGCACAACAAACTGGGAACTACTGTTCTGAGATGTGTCAAAATGAGAATTGGCGCCCCGTATTTATAGTGGTTCTGCCAGTTTTGTTGGGGCCGACTTCTCCTTCTGGATATGTGTCTGTTTAGTATATTATTATTATTTCTGGCCGATTTCTTCTCTTGGAGGATAATAACCTAATATAAATTATCTTCTTGATCCGACAAGACTTCTGGGGTTATTAGCCAACTCATTAGGGTTTCTCTTGCTTTCCAGAGTCTTCTATTCTTACCAGGTTCACATGTGGAGGTAAATACCTCCCACAACTACCATAATATTAATAGGGACTTCAGTCACTAAGCCTCCTCTGTTTGATGGAAAAAAATTTGCCTTCTGGAAGGTTAGAATGAGAACATACCTAATGGAATTAGGTGCTGATGTTTGGGATGTAGTAGAGACTTGATACATAAAGCCTGTTGTGCTAGCTTCCAAGGATGATAAGTTAGAATTTAGATTTAATGTTAAGGGAATGAATTCTATCTTGAATGGACTTGCAGAAGCTGAGTTTGTAAAGGTGATGCATCTTCAAACTGCCAAAGAAATTGGGGACAAACTTATTAGCAGCTATGAAGGAAATGAGAAAGTAAAAGATGCCAAAATTCAAACATTTAGGTTCAAGTTTGAACACTAAAGATGACTGAAGATGAAACAATTAGCAAGTATTTTTTAAGAGTTGAAGAACTTGTGAATGCCATGAAGGGTCTTGGTGAGAATATTGAAGAATCAATTTTAGTTCAGAAGATTTTAAGATCTTTGCTTGATAAATTTAATCCAAAAGTCTCTGCAATAGAAGAACTAAATGATATTAAAACTCTTGTCCATTGATCAACTCCTAGGAACTCTATCTGCATATGAAATGAGAATCAACAAGGACAAATCCATTACTAGAGAAGCATCTTTTAAAGAAGACGAGAATATTGATTCAGATTTAGATGATACTGAGACAAAATTTGTGAGAAGGTTAAAGAAAGGATTAGGAAAATATCAAGGCAAGCTTCCCTTCAAATGTTTTAACTGTGGAAATATAGGTCACTTTGAAAATAAGTGTCGACACAAGAAGAAGGACCAGAACTATGAAGGTGAAGATAAGCACAAATCCAAAAGATTTGATAAAAAGAAAAGTTTATGTGTAAACAATGATGAATCCTCAGAAGAAATCGATAGTGACTCTTCCTGTGAAGATAAGGTAAATGAATTCATGCTTATGGCCAAAGAGGATTATGATAATAAAAGCACAGGCAGTGATGATACTGATGAAGAAGCTGTGGTTGAATTGGAAAGAGAGTTGATCAACGCTTTGGAAGAGATTGACAGACTCAGACTTGAGAAAGCAAAATCAATTGCTAATACAGTTCGAGAAAGACAGTAAACAACTTGATGAAGACTTTGCTCTGCTAAAAGTGGAATTAGAAGAGGAAAAGAAAATCGAGGACATTCTGAAACAACAATTATCAGAAAAGAAGGCAAGATGTAAAGCTCTGGAAGAAGAAGTAGTCAAAACTAGGAAAGAGTTGGAGAAGTTTCAAGCCTTGTATCATTGGAATCTGTCAAGTATCAAAGACTCAGAATGATTAGCCACCATTCTGAATCAACAAAGGAATCCAAAGTTGAAAACAGGTTTGGGTTATGAAGAAGGATCAAGCAGTGGTCATCCAAGCAACAAAGACTTCATCAAGTTTGTCAAATATACAACCAATGACGACAACAAACCTGCAGAAACAAAGGAAGATAATCAACCACCCAGGAGGAGTAAAGAAAAAGGTGCTAGAACTGAATTTGTAGAACAAGGAAATAATGCACTCCCTGTTCAAGGAAATCATTAGCATGGAAGAAATCGATTTTCTCAAAGAAGACAACCATTTTCCAGGTACAAAGAATTTTTCTGTGGATATTGTTTCTACTGTTCTAACTTTGGTCACAAAGCTATAAATTGTTCCTTAAGACTTAGACATGAGCAATTAAGATTTTCAAGGAATAAATATCTACCACAACAAAGAATGATACAACCAAGTAACAAACCATCACAGATTGCAAATTGCCAAATTAAGTCTAGAGACATGCAACTGAGGAGGTCAAGAAATAATAAACATTCAATGAGTAGACAACACTACAACAATAACTTTGACCTATTGAACAATGAGATTGAATGCTATAACTGTCACAACTTTGGCCACAAAGTTGCAAACTTCCATCTGAAGAATTACAAAGCAGATCCAAGGATAAAGTTCTTAGATAGAAAGGTCGGCACATGGAAAAGGAAAGATAGTGAAAATTGTGGTCTAGCACCCTCAACTCAAAAACAAAAGGCCTCTGAGAATATATATAGTGGATGTTCCAAGCACATGACTGGAGACAAGGATAAGCTTCTATCCATAAGTAAAAGAAAAACAGGAAATGTGATCCTTGGAAATGATGAACCAGGTAAAATCAAGGATAGAGGGATGGTGAGTTTGAGTAATGACAAAGGAGATGCCCAGTACGTTCTGCTTGTGGATGGTTTGAAACATAATTTTCTCAGTACAAGTCAAAAGTGTGATAGAGGCAGTGAAGAGGTGTTCACGTACAAAGAGTGTAAGGTAAATTGATCCAGGATCTTTTCGTCAGGTGACTTATTAAAGAATTGCATAAAATGAGCATAAGCAAAATACACCATAAAGAAGGAAAAGCTCAAAATGAAAGAGACACAATCATGCAATATGAACACAAATAACTTGATAACAGAGTTCATCCCTGGTGGACTACGTCTCCGGGTCCTACTCTCAAATGGGTAGGTCTTTTTATTAACTCCACAAAAGAATTGGGCAAAATACATAAATATACCTTATTCTGTAGTTAAGCCATAGAAGCTTTGCTCAGATCAGAAAACCAACACCACCACAACGTTCATGGCGTCGTTTTACCTAAAAATGAATGTCTCCACGCCTCAATCCAAGTCGGACACTTTCGGGCCCCCAAGACACCCCTGCCTTGGTTTCCGTGCCACTGCTCCTATAATTAATGATTGAAAGATCTCGAAATCCATGCCAAAATCTTGAAAAATGTGCCCAAATCCATACTGTATGGATGCGCTCAGCCTGCCCCTTTTCTATGCTCTTGTGTGTCTGAATTCTGGCGGATGCCCCCTTTTTATACCAAAAGTTGGCGGTTATGCAATAAGTGTGATGGTTGCCATGGTGGTTAGAGGAGCTATATTAAGTCGCTAGTTTTGGCAGAGGTCCTGGGGTCGAATCCCACGATCCTCCCCATTTTAGCTTATGGTTACAACAGATCTGTTGGCTAGGCTAAAATTGGCGGGCGAGCTGCTAAAATGGTGAACTGTTTGCTACATGTGGCGGATGGTTTTGGCATGTGCCCCTAAACTGACAGAATAGCTATTTATAGTGGTGAATTATGTATGGAGGCAACTATAATGGTGGTTGGTTGGGTTAAGCCCCCAAAGCGGTGGAATAATATGGTAATGTGGGATAAAACACGTGATCAAGGACTGGGCTGAAGGTCTAGCCCCTTTCATTGGTGCATAAGTCTAAAGTTTAAATTTAAATATTATTTAAACAATATTTCAAACAAGAACCAACGTGTGGTGTAGTGGTAAGCGTTGATGTGTGGGGCCTTAGGGATACTTGGAGGTCACAAGGTTGACTCTTGGGAATTCAAGTAAACTTTTTCACATTCCAGCCATAGGAGGGGTGCCACGTGGTAGCCAATGATTGGGCCACATGGCACCATATAACTGGTCCACCAAAATTGCCACTTGTCACCATATGATTTTCCAATGAAGTTGACATATGTCATCACCAAACGTGCCCATGTGTTTTCCATTCCACGTCATCTTGCCAAATCAGTTGTGCCACGTGTCACCCTTGCATTGGTGCCACGTGTCACTTTGACTTTTGCCTGTTTGACTAAACTTTGACTGCTTATAACTTTTGATCTGTAACTCCATTTGACGAGCCGTTTGCACCGTTAGAAAGATTGCAATGCGATCTTCGTGATTATGCCATTTTCACTGAGTTTTAGGAACTTTGATTTTTTTCCCTTTTGCTGTCTGCTAGAGCCATTCTGAGCGTTTTGATTTGCTTCTATGCATCCTGATTGTCTTAACCTTCTTTGAATCCATTTTGGATCACACCTTCCCACTGAGAGCTTTTTGGACCACCAAAAGCTTTCATGAATCAATTGGTAAGTGAGGGAAGAGTTCCCTCACCTTATTTTTCTCAATCCACTTTGCCTTGCTTGGATGTGTGCCCTTTAAGCCTACTCGAAGATAATCAACATCACCTCTGCGTGAAGTCCTCATCCTTCTTTCCAAGATGATATATTCCTTTAACTCATCCAAGTACTTAGGTGAAAACTCATCAACTGATGGTATTGAAACTTCCTCATCCCGATCCATGATCATGGGAGGTTCAAAAAGTTTCAAGTTCTTGACGTTCACAACTGAATAAATCTGCATATAAGGTGGAAGATATAAACGAAAAACATGAGTGCCACTTTTCTCCAAAATAGTGAAGGGTCCATATCGGATGGGCTTGATTTTCTTTCCTTCACCCTTCAATCGTTCCTTGCTGATATGGAGCCATACTCGGTCTCCAACCTGGAACTGATGATCAACCCTGTGCTTGTCATGCTGAGCTTTATACTGTGATTGACTCTTTTCCAACTGTTCCCTGACTGCCTGGTGTATCTATTGAATCCTATGGATGAACTTGCAGGCTCTGTCCTCTGTGCATTCTTCATTCACATCGACATATCTCCCATACATCAAGTCCATAGGAACCTTTGGTAGGTACCCATAACACGTCTCAAAAGGGGAACTCTGAGTGGATGAATGTAAAGCTCGATTATAAGCATGTTGTACATAAGGTATCTATTCATCCCATTGTTAATGTTTATGCCATTATTATAGTTCTTTGCATTTCATAAGATAAGAGCATA
>ML813151.1:57283-69128 GCA_009831015.1 Picea engelmannii
GGATTTGGTCCTTATACAATTACCGACTTGATTAATCCTCAATGGGGATTAATCTAATAATAAAAATAATAATAATGACATGATTAATCCACAATGGGGATTTAATCCAATAACAAAGTAATAAGAATGCTCTTCGCAGTTACGTTATTTCAACACCCATAACTTAGGATGCTTGCTGCAGTAGCCTCGAAGCAAAAGTACCATTGTTCTATTTACCACCTCTGTCTGTCCGTCGGTCTATGGATGAAAAATAGTTCTCGAATTGAGTATCTCGATTCGAGACAATGGATGTGGGTAATCCAAAGTGAACCCAAACATGTTGAAAAAAGAGATTAGCAGTCTGCTCAGCAGTGATCTACTTTTTACATGGCATCAATATACACATCTTGCTGAACCTATCCACTACAACATACAAATAATCATGACCCCCTCTGGTCATTGGAAAACCCCCTACAAAATCCATGGAAACACTTTCCCATGGATGGGATGGAACAGGAAGTGGTGAGTATAGCCCCAATTTTCTATTAGTGGACACACCCCTTTACATATTTGCTTACAATTGCTTTCATTTGAGGCCAATAACAAAACCTCTGCAAATGAGCCATAGTTTTTCCTACCCCAAAATGCCCCGATACAAGAGAAGTATGAGCTTCTCGTATTACATAGACTCGTTCACTTGTAGGAATACATAGCTTCCCAAGATGATAGAGTAACTTTCCCTGCAGACAATAGTTCTCTACCTGTGCACCATGGGTTAGCTTCTCATATACTTCTTTAAAATCTTCATCGATGGCATATTGTTCTACATAGCTATCATGAGATAAAGAAGTATTCTTCAAAATAATAGAAGCAACAATAGGAGGTCTAGAAAGCATATCGGCTACCTTGTTACTTGTACGCTTCTTGTACTTGATTACCAAATGAAATTGTTGTAGAAAACCCATCCATCTGTAGTGTCGAGATTGTTGCAGTTTAGTCTATCCCTGAAGATACTGTAAGGGTTGGTGATCTGTATGTACGATGGTTTCCTTCCCTAACAAGTAATGCTTCCATTTCTTTACGCTTTGAACTAATGCATACAACTCTTTATCATATGTAGGATAGTTAACAACAACTTGGTTAAAAGTCTCGGAGTGGTAACATATAGGCTTACGATATTGCATCAATATTTCACCCATGGAATATCCACTGGCATCTGTCTCGATCTCGAATGGATGTTGAAGATTCGACAATGCCAATACTGGTGCGGTACTGATCTTCTCCTTCAAAATGTTGAAAGATTTTTTTTGCTTTCCTTCCCACTGAAAAGTGTTCTTCACACTGGTTAAGGCATGCAAAGGGGCTGCGATAAAAGAGAAGTTGGGAATGAATCTTCTCCAATACTGGACTACACCCAAGAAGCTTCGAATCTCAATTACACTCTTTGGCTCAGGCCATTTCACAATCACTTCAATTTTGGAAGGATCAATCTTCAATTGTCCTCCTCCCACGATGTGACCTAAGTATACAAGTGTAGTCTTTCCAAATTCACATTTAGACATTTTCACATACATCTTTTCCCTCTACAAAGTATCCAATACTTTCTTTACATGCCTAACATGTTCATCCCAAGTCCCGCTGAAAACAAGAATGTCGTCTAAATATACAATCACAAAGTCATCCAGGAAAGGCCTAAATACATCATTCATCAAATGCATGAAAGTTGTCGGAGCATTACAAAGACCAAACGACATAACTAACCACTCAAACAATTCTTGTTTGGTTTTAAAGGCAGTCTTCCATGCATCATGTTCTGCAACCCTGATTTGATGATATCCACTACGCAAATCCAACTTAGTGAAATAAACAACATTCTTTATATGTTCAAGTAAATCATCTATGCGAGGAAGAGGGTATCGATTTTTCACCGTGATTTTATTTAAAGCTTAGTAATCGACACACATTCGCCATGTGCCATCTTTCTTTGGCACCATCATGATCAGAGAACCACAAGGAGATGAACTGGGCTTGATGACCCCTTGATCCAATAAGCCCTGTACCTACTTCTTGATCTTTGTCATCTCCACAACTGACATCCTATACATGCCCACATTCGGCAAAGGAGAATCCTGCTGTAGATGCATCTCATGTTGGATTTCCCTCTTAGGAGGTAATCCATCTGGTTCCTGAAAAATATCATCATACTTAGAAACAATATCAGTTAATTCCTTTTTATGAGATGGATCACACCCTTGGAAAGCATCGGATGTCCCAACATCTTTCTCTTTGATGACCATGAGTACATATCTCTTATTAGTGGTTATGAGTCTTTTCATTTGTCCTGCACTAATAAGCATCGTATTCACCCTCATGCTGTGAGCTCTAACAATATATTCCACTCTCCCTTTAGTAAGGTGGTATTTATTCTCATGATGAAAGAAGACTGCTTTTCTATCATAAAGATAAGGACTTCCCAACACTATGCCACATATATCAAGCGGTACAACATCCAAATCTACTTCATCAATCAACTTTGAAGCAATATCAAATCTAACCCTACATTGTTTGGTGACATTAAGTTTTTCTCTGTCACATACCCAACTAAGAGGGTAAGGCTTTGGATGTGGTTTTGTTATAAAACCCATCTTCTTGACAAGTGCTTCAGATATTAAGTTTACTTGGGAACCCAGATCAAATAATGTATCTATCTTAGTATGTTTAGATACAACTCGTATATGAAATAACTCATTCCTCTTTCGTTCATCAATATGAGATTCATCACTAGAACTTGAACTAGCATGAAGAGATTCTTTACCTTGTACTCCAGCTGCTGTGATCTTTCCTTCATTTCCTGATTCGGAACCAAGATCTTGCTGCACTGTAGCAACAGTCTTTGTCTTCCCCTTTCTATTGAAATGTTTTGGTTTCTTTTCCGGATGTAGTTTCCAACAGTGTTCTTCATCGTGACCGCTCCTCTTGCAATGAGTGCAAGATGGTTTTTCTCCTTCTCTCATTACTGTAGCGGTCTTCTTGCCCTTCCTTTTGAACTTTTTGAAAGTCTTTTGTGGGAAATTGGAAGGTTTCTTCATGGGATCTTCTTGAACATGTTTCCCCCTATTCTCAAGGTGAGTGGCTTGCACAAAAACTTCGTCAAGACTAGTGGGGTTAAACAAGAGCAAAGTATGACGAATATAACTATGAAGTGCACCAATATACTTCATTAAAGTTTCATAAGAATCTAAAGGAATATTCAATGCTAGAGATTTCTTCCTAAATTCCTCTATGAAACTTTGTACGTTCTGACCTTTACTCTATCTCAACGTTTGCCATTCCATCATTGCTTTATGTAAATACCATCATTTCTCTCCCACTATACGAGAGCAGTGCCTTCCAACCGAAGAGAAGCCAGTTGCACTTTAACTTTCTCTTCATCAATATGCTGAACACGACAATATAATTCAACCTATCAGATCCAATTGTCTAACTTTTCAGGATCAACATCTCCATTAAACATAGGTAAAGCAAACTTCACATCAAACTTTAACAATGGTTTCTTAAAAGAGGATTTATGGTTAGAATTTTGAGAGTGATGAGAATTCTCAGAGGAAGAACTAGAACTTGAAGGCGAAGATGGAGGCTCAGGAGGATCTCCTCCAACCCCTTGGTTTACCGAAACATCATCATCTGCATGTGATTACTTTTTCCTCTCCTTCTTCTTCATCCTCTTCTCATAATCCCCATACATTCGTTCGACCATTTCTGACATGCGATAAAAGACCATGTGAAAGTTTTTCTCTAGTTCATCATGCTTGTCTTCTTCTGCCATCTTCTTTCTTTGGGATGTACGACCAACTTCGGGATTGAGCGTCTTAAGAGTTCCTTCACCCTGCTTATGCTTGGCCCTAGTAAGCATTCATACTCAACAATTGAAGTCAAAGACGACTGCTCTGATACCAACATGATCCAGGATCTTTTCGTCAGGTGACTTATTAAAGAATTTCATAAAATGAGCATAAACAAAATACACCATAAAGAAGAAAAAACTCAAAATGAAAGAGACACAATCATGCAATATGAACACAAAGAACTTGATAATGGAGTTCGTCCCTAGTGGACTATGTCTCCGGGTCCTGCTCTCAAGTGGGTAGGTCTTTTTATTAACTCCACAAAATAATTAGGCAAAATACATAAATATACCTCATTCTTGAGTTAAGCCACATAAGATTTGCTCAGATCAGAAAACCAACACCACCACAACGTTCATGGCACCGTTTTACCTATAAATGATTGTCTCCATGCCTCAATCTGAGTCGGACACTTTTTGGCCCCCAAGACACCCCTACCTCAGTTTTCGTGCCACTGCTCCTGCAATTAATGACTGACAGATCTTGAAATCCATGCCAAAATCTTGAAAAATGCGCCCAAATACGTACTGTATGGATGTGCTCAGCCTGCCTATTCTTTATTCTCTCGTGTGTCTGAACTCTGGTGGACGCCCCCTTTTTATACCAAAAGTTGGCGGTTATGAAATAAGTGTGACGGTTGCCATGGTGGTTAGAGGAGCTATATTAAGTCGCTAGTTTTGGTGGAGGTCCCGGGGTTGAATCCCACGGGCCTCCCCATTTTAACTTATGGTTACAATAGATCTATTGGCTAGGCTAAAATTGGTGGGTGAGCTGCTAAAATGGTGGACCATTTGCTACATGTGGCAGATGGTTTTGGCATGTGCCCCTAAACTGGCGGAATAACTATTTATAGTGGTGAATTATGTATGGAGGCAGCTATAATGGCGGTTGGTTGGGTTAAGCCCAAAAAGTGGCAGAATAATATGGTCATTTGGGATAAAACACGTGATCAGGGGCTGGGCCGAAGGCCTAGCCCCTTTCATTGGCGCCTAAGTCTAAAGTTTAAATTTAAATATTATTTAAACAATATTTCAAACAAGAACCAACGTGTGGTGTAGTGGTAAGCATTGATGTGTGGGGCCTTAGGGATACTTGGAGGTCACAAGGTCGAATCTTGGGAATTCAAGTAAAATTTTGCACATTCCAACCATGGGAGGGGTGCCATGTGGCAGCCCATGACTGGGCCACGTGGCACCATATAACTGGTCCACCAAAACTACCACTTGTCACCATATGATTTGGCAATGAAGTTGACATGTGTCATCACTGAATGTGCCCATGTGTTTTCCATGCCACATCATATTTCCAACTCAGCTGTGCCACGTGTCACCCTTGCAATGGTTCCACGTGTCACTTTGATTTTTGCCTGTTTGACCAAGTTTGACTTAACTTTGACCGCTTATAACTTTTGATCCATAACTCCGTTTGACGAGCCGTTTGCGCCGTTATAAATATTGCGATGTGCTCTTTGTGATTATTCCATTTTAACTGAGTTTTAGGAACTTTGAGTTTTTGCACTTTTGCTGTCTGTTGGAGCCATTTTGAGGGTTTTGATTTGCTTCTATGCATTCTAAGTTGTCTTAACCTTATTAGAATCCATTTTGGATCATAAATGTAAACTCAGGACAAGTGGTGAATAAAGGCATAAGGACAATTAATGATGTTGATATTGAATCCTCCCTTGCGATTAAAGAAGAAGACACATATATAATAAAAGAATGTTCAATTAGAATCTATCCCATGGAAGAAGTAGAAGAAGAATCATGTCATAAGATGGAAGCTGGAGTTTTGAAGGTTGAGAAGTCAAACACCCAAAGAAAGTTCTTAAACAACTCCATGACCCTGGATAATCTCTTGGATAGTCAGAGATCACCAAATGACAAATCTGGTATTGGATACAACAAGGAAGAAATCAATACTCCTAAGAAACCTGATACAGGTCCTTCGTCTGTGAAAAAGAAAAGCAGGTATGAGATTGGTTGTAGCGGTTTTTTCTTGTGATTTAATATGGTCATAAAAGCCTTGGATTGTATGCATCATGGAAGAAAAATGAAATTGCAATGATATAGATCGATGAGAATCAATGGGGAGATCCAAGGGTTGTTTGAAAAGTACGAGCTATAATTATGCAGTGTTTCAGTAGGACAACAACATCTTCAACAACAACATTTTGTTTTACAAAATGATATACATGACATCCTGTAGTGATAACAAGAGGAAAGACCTTGTCAGGGAAAGCTAACCTTTTAGGAACAAAGGGGGAAAGTAGTCAGAAGCAGAGAGAGAACAGTGACAGGGGGATTCATCCAGTTATGACAAGAAAAGGTTGATGAAGGAGTCCTAGTAAGAGAGGTGAGAAATATTGAGTATTCTATAGAGGATACAATGGAAGATGAAGATGAACAGGTCCAAGGATCAGAAGGAGAAGACTCTAGTTTAGATACAAATATTTTGCAGACCTCAAATAAGAGAGTCCATCCTGTCAGGGGGAGTTTGTGTTGGTTTAATATCTGATACCTCCTAAAAATACTGCAACAGCTTAGGGGGAGCGTGTTTTCTTTGACATTGATGTCAAAGGGGGAGAAAAGAGTATGGGTGCCTTTTTTGCCATCAATGCCAAAGGGGGAGATTGTTGGCATGTTTTATAGACAACATATTCTTTTCATTGATGGAAAGTACAACAACGATGATGGCTTCAGTACAGGAAGAATGTGTCAGGCGGGCATTAGAAGTATTTTGGGAAGATGCAGTAGACCAAGCTCAATAAGATCATAAGAGATAGTGTAGAGTATGCATGTTTGTCATTGATGGTGAAGATCACGACCAACAATGCAGGGATAATGGCATGGCAATGGAAAGTTCAACAAGTGATCGTTGGATCCCATTTAGAAGCATAAACTCTAGGAGTTGAGGAAGAAACTCACGAAATGCGAAACCCCGACTTAATCTTTATTTTGGAGTTTCGGATACCGAGAGTTGGAGGTGTCAAGAACACTCACAACAAGAATGATGAAATTGAGAAATGCGAAACCACGACTTAATATGAGTCATTGATCAAAGGGATATCGTGGACCATTGATCCGAATCCATTTCAGAGTTTCGGATATCGAGAGTTGGAGGTTGTTGGCAGGGATTGCAGTTTGCACAGGACTTGTTTTTTTGTCATTAATGTCAAACTTTAAATATGGAGTGTTTGTTGGCAGAGTTTGCAGTTTGATGAATTTGCACAGACACAGCTTGGATTTCAGAGATCATCGATGGATATCTTGAGTGTTTGTTGGTAGGGTTTGCAGTTTGATTAGTTTTCACAGACACATCTTGGATTTAAGAGATCATGGATCAGTTTGCACAGACACATCTTGGATTTCAGAGATCATTGATGGATCAGTTTTCACAGACACAGCTTGGATTTTTGAGATCGTGGATCAGTTTGCACAGACACAGCTTGGATTTTGGAGATCATCGATTTTAGAGATCATCAATTTCAGAGATCGTCACTCTGAGAGTTTCTATTTCGGGATTCTAGGAGAGTTTCTATTTCGGGATATCGAGAGTTGGAAGTGTCAAAGAAACTCACAACATAAATGCCGAAATCGCGAAATGAAAAACGTCAAACTCTATTTTGGAGTTTCGGATACTGGAAGTTGGAAGTGTCAAAGACACTCACAACAGAAATGTCGAAATCGCAAAATATGAAACGCCGAAATCCATTTCAGAGTTTCGGATACCAGGAGTTGGAAGTGTCAAGAACACTCATGAAAGAAATGTTGAAATTGCGAAATGCGAAACCACGACTTAATCTGATTCGTTGATCCAAGGGATATCGTGGACCATTGATCTGACTCCATTTCGGAGTTTCAGATACTGGGACTTGGAGTGTCGAAACACATCAATCACAAAAATGTCAAAACGCCGAAATGCGAAATGATGAAACGCCGAAATACCGGGGATCGAGACTTGGAGTGTTGAAACACTTCATCACAAGAAATGCCGAAATGTGAAACGCCGAAATGAGAAACACCGAAATACCTTTTTGGTGTAGGCAGTGGTTACCACCGATGGTCATATGAGAGGGAAGAGCTAGCATTAATCTAAGCTCTATTTTGGGGTTTCGTAACTTAAAGTCTCAAGACTCTTCGACACAGGATTGCCGAATTGTCGAAATGGGAAAATGAAAAATGCATTTCGATTAACCTGTGGTCATGGCTAATGGACATATGGGTTAGCACAAGTGACTTGCCAAAGCGCTCTAGGGTTATTCCGTGCTGAGAAATTAAAACAGGTGTATGCTCATCGAACGATGCTGATTAAATTTTTAAACTGATCATGTGGATATTGTTCGTCTTGATGCCTTGGCCAATAAAAATTACTGTAAGGAAGTTATTCAGTTGTTGTAACTGATTCTTTGAAGCTTGAGGGTTCGATTGTATGCGCTAATGATACATGAAGATATATATATTGTTTGTTGCAAGATTTTTTTTTTTTTGAAGAAGAGGATTACGGGATATATATGGCTCTGTAAAATTTGAGGAAGAAAATAGACAGAGGAGTGAAGACACATACACAGATTGAAAAATCTAAGTGTTCTGGTCAAAAATGAATTGTGCAGTGAGGATTTGAATGATTATTGTTTGATAGAGAAGATAACGAGTTGGTTTGCAGGTTCTTTATGACAAAGAATGATTTCAGGGTGGTAGGGAGGAGCAAGGGGAGACTGTAAAAGTCTCATGTAAAAGTTGGTTCTTGTACATCTGGGAGTTGTAGCTTCCATACATAGGTGCTGAAGAAACAAAGGTAGCAACCTCATCTGGGTTGTAGCTCAGATAAAATAAGAATGTAAAGAGGAGTTGGATCTTTCCTTTCATTCATAAGAAGAAGAGGTTTTTCCCTTTTGGGTTTCCTCATGAAAATATTTGTGTCATTGTCTGTTTATGTGATTGCATATTTAATTATTTGAATGATTTGCAACAAGATATACAGTAACTGTGTTCATTGAGTAATCTGTTAAATAAAAAGAAATAATTTTTTTGTCTAACTGATTCACCCCCCCCTCTCAGTTAGGCTATCCCGTGTAACAATTGGTATCAGAGAAGGTTAATTCAATATATCAGTTTAACCATTGGAATTTTTTGATCATTCATAATAGATAAGAATTCAAAATTTACAAAACATGGATTGCCTTTGTTTGATGGTCATAATTATGCTTTTTGGAGTATCATGATGAAGTTGTTTTTACAAACTCAAGGAGTAGATATTTGAAAGGCTGTACTAAATGAATATAAAGTTTCAACAACCATTCCAATAGATGCTACAGGCAAGAGACTCTATGAGAGTAATTCCAAAGCTATGTATTCAATACTAGGAGGTCTAGCAGGGTCAGAATTTGTTAAAGTTATGCATTGTGCATCAGCAAAAGAAATATGGGATAAATTGAAAAATGTATATGAAGGAGACACTAAGGTAAAGAGTGCTAAGCTACAATCAATTTGAAAGCCTGAAAATGGAAGAATTTGAAGATATAGCTACCTACTTTCTTCGTATTGATGAAGTTGTTAATACCATGAGAGGTCTAGGAGAAACAATTAATAATAATATTATTGTGCAAAAGGTACTTAGATCACTTCCTGCAAGATTTGATTCAAAAATATCTACATTAGAAGAAAGAATAGATCTTGATACTTTAGAAATGGATTTATTACATGGAATACTAACAACATATGAGATGAGAACCTCTGGTGAGAATTCTTTCAAGAAAGAAGAAACTTTCAAGGTAGCAAAGAAAGATAAGAAAAAGGTTGAAGAAGAAATCAACAATCATTAGGAGTCAGAAGGTGATGTGGAAGAAGCAAATTTTGTTAAAAATCTGAAAAGAGGTATTGGCAAGTGTAAAGGTAAGCTTCCTTTGAAATGCTTTGGTTGTGGTAGAATAAGAAAATTTTCATCTAAGTGTCCTTACAATAAGAATACTGATAATGAATAAGACAGTGATAGAAAACCTAAGGAATTCAAGAATAGACATAAGAAGTTTTTTCAAAGAAAAACTTACAAAAATAAAAGCCTGTGTATAAAACATGACAATGATATTTCAGAATCTGGTGAGAGTGATGAAAGTTCAAATGTACAACTTTTTATGGCTATGGAAAAATAGGATGATCAATATAGAGAATAAGAAGAAGGTGAAGTTGATCTAGAAGCTGAATTGGTAAGTGCTTTAAGTGAATTAAGAAAAGTGAGAAGGGAATGCAAACATTTTAAAAGATAAATTGAGAATCTAGAATTTGAATTACAGAAATCAAATGGTTTGATTGAGAGCACTGAAATCATAGTAGTTGACTTAAAACTTAAAATAGAAGAGACTAGAGTGACTGAAGAATCTCTAACTAAAATGCTTGCAAAAAAGGATAAGGAAAATGAAGGTTTAAAAATTGAAATAGTCTCATTAAGAAAGAAAGTACAAGAAAATAACATGAATCATAGTTCTCAAGTGTTAGATCAAATTATTAGTATTCAAAGATCAACATATGATAAGACTGGAATTGGTTATAAATATGTAGTAACTAATGGATGTTCTAGTTCAAGTGTTGAGAAAGTAGGTACAAAGGATAATCATGAGAAAATTACTAGCAAGAAGATGGAATAAAAAAAGCAAGAAGAAAATCAGGGTTCAACAATGCATAGAAGAAGTTAGGGCAGACATCAAAACAAGTTTGAAGGCCATTGTTTCTTTTGTTATAAGTATGGACATAAGGCTGCATTTTTTAATAGTTTTTCAAGAAAGATAAATGCACATAACAGTCATGAAAGGTCTAATTTTGAATATGGAAGAGGACACAGTAAAACTAGTAAAAATAATATAAACTACTCTTACAATAGATTTGACACCTTAAGATATGAGACTGAATGTTACAAGTGTAACAACTTTGGGCATGTGTCAAGAAATTGTCCTATGAGTTTTCAAAAATTTAATGAACCCACTTACACAGATCTGAAAACCAAATATTGAAAAAGAAAAGTGAAAATATGAACACTGAAAAATGCACTATAGCTCTACCAGCAGAACATAAAGTAAAATGGGTTGTGGATAGTGGATGTTCAAAGCATATGACAGGTAGAAAACAACTCTTTGTTGAACTAGATGAAGGAAAAGAAGGTACAATCACCTTTGGAAATGATCAATCAGCTAGGATAGTTGGAAGAAGAACTGTATGTCTAAACAACAAGAAAATCATGGCTGAAAATGTCTTATTGGTTGAGGAAATGGAACATAACTTATTGAGTGTAATTCAAACATGTGATAAAGGTATCTTTAGGATTTTTGATTCAAAAGGATGTCAAATCAAGGATATAAAATCAAATAAACTAGTTGGAACTGCCACAAGAACTTCAAGCAACATTTACATACTAGATGATGAAAAAGAAAAATGTTATCTTGGGAGTGAAGATGAAAGTTGGTTGTGGAACAAAAGACTTGGACACATTAACTTTGAAAATATGATTTAGTTGAATAAAAAGGAAGCAATAAGAGATTTACCTGTCATAAAGAATCTTTCAAGTTCTGTCTGCAAGCAATGTCAACATGGTAAGCAAACTAGAGTTAAATTTAAAACCAAATAATATTCAAGAACTAAACCATTGGAAATAGTACATGTTGATGTCCGTGGACCTATGAGAACAACAGGATTAAAAGGAGAAATATATTTTCTACTATTTGTGGATGACTTTACTAAAATGACATGGATGTTTTTATTGAAAAATAAATCTGAAACTTTTAGTTGTTTTCAAACCTTCAAGGAGTCAACTGAAAATGAATGTGGCATCAAAATTAAATGTTTAAGATCAGATAATGGAGGGGAATTTGTGTCTAAAGAATTCAACAGATACTGTGATGAAAATGGGATAAGAAGACATTTTTCTGTTACTGAAACACCTCAACAAAATGGAGTGGTTGAAAGAAAAAATAG
>ML813151.1:69178-94042 GCA_009831015.1 Picea engelmannii
AAGAAGACATTTTTCTGTTACTGAAACACCTCAACAAAATGGAGTGGTTGAAAGAAAAAATAGGACTGTTATGGAGATGGATAGAACTATGCTCAATGAATCTAAACTAAGTAATATACTATGGCCTCAAGCTGTTCATACTGCTGTTCACATTTTGAATAAAATCTTGTTGAGAAACAATCATTTTAAGACTCCCTATCTGTTATGGAAAGACATACCAGCTAGTGTTAAACATTTCAGAAATTTTGGCAGTAAATGTTATATCAAAAGAGTTGACAAGTATTTGGGTAAGTTGGACTCTAGAACATATGAAGGTATTTTAGTTGGGTATTCATGTTCAAGGAAAGCTTATAAATGTTACAACTTCAGATTGAACAAAATAGTTGAAGCCATAGATGTGAAATTTGATGAGTCCTCATTTTTGAAGTCTAAATCTAAACAAAAGAATCATCAAATATATGAGATAGATGACAAGCATAAAATGAATGATGAGGTAAGTGAAACATAAGAAACTAAGGCTACTGACAGTGAACAATTAATTCCTACTTTGACACAGGGCACAACTCCATCTAAAAGCATGACTCCAAGCAAGATAAAACAAAAAAATCACCCTGAAGAATAGATAATTGGTGACATAAATGCAGGTGTTGGAACAAAAAGCAGAAGGAAAGAATCCACCTCAAATCATGAACATGTATCTCTACTTTCTCTGATTGAACCCAAAAATATTGAAGAAACAATTAAAAATGAGTATTGGATGAAAGCAATGAATGAAGAACTTAGTCAAATAGAAAAGAATAAGACATGGGAATTGGTTCCTAGAACTTTGAATATGAATGTCATAGGGGCTAAATGGGTTTTTAGAAATAAGATGGATGAAGCAGGTAAAATAACTAGAAACACGGCTAGATTGGTTTGTAAAGGGTATGCACAGGTAGAAGGAATAGATTATGGAGAAACTTTTTCTCCTGTTGCAAGAATGGAATCCATTAGATTGATTCTAGCTTATGCTAGATCTAAACACATTAAAGTTTACCAAATGGATTTAAAGTCTGCATTTTTGAATGGTGATTTAGAGGAAGAAGTATATATGGAACAACTAGATGGTTTTTGGGTACAAGAAGAAGAACAATATGTTTACAAGTTGAAAAAGGCATTGTATGGGCTGAAGCAAGCACCAAGGGCTTGGTATTCTAGACTTGACAGTTACTTGAGGTAGCAAGGATTCATGAAAGGTAACACTGATAGTAATCTATATATTAAAGAAGAAAATGATAGGTTGATCATTATTGAGATATATGTAGATGATATAATTTTTGGTAGTGATGATAATAGGTTCAGTAAACAGTTTGTTGAAAGTATGCAGAAAGAGTTTGAGATGTCCATGCTAGGAGAAATGGAGTTTTTCTTAGGCTTGCAAATTACTCAATCTGATAAAGGTATTTCCATTTCTCAAACCAAGTATATCAATGAAATGCTTAAAAAATTTCAGATGGAAGAGTCTAAACCAGTTGGCACTCCCATGGTTACTGGCTGTAAATTAAGTAAGTTTGATGATACTAAAAATGTTGATAAGAAAATATATAGATTTATGATTGGTAGTCTTATTTATGCTACAACTACAAGACCTGATATTATGCATGCAGTTTGTCAAGTTGGCAAGTTTCAGGCTTCACCAAAAACTTCTCATCTACTTGCAGTCAAAATAATTTTCAGATATCTTAAGGGGACAACAGAATATGGTTTGTGGTATCCTATAGGTAATCAACTTGATTTATATGCATTCACTAATGTTGATTGGGCAGGTTGTGTTGATTACAGGAAGAGTACTAGTGGAGCAACATTTTTTCTTGGAGGATGTCTTGTAAGTTGGTCAAGTAAAAAACAATCAGCAGTGTCTCTGTCTACTGCTAAAGCATAATACATAGTAGCTACAACTTGTTGCACTCAGATTCTATGGATGAAACAGATGCTGGAAGATATACATATTCAATATGATGACCCTATACCTATCTTCTGTGATAATACCAGTGCAATTAGTATTTCCAAAAATCCTGTTATGCA
This sequence comes from Picea engelmannii, assembly GCA_009831015.1. Classification (NCBI taxonomy): domain Eukaryota; kingdom Viridiplantae; phylum Streptophyta; class Pinopsida; order Pinales; family Pinaceae; genus Picea; species Picea engelmannii. The sequence continues at coordinate 71,243 of ML813151.1, forward strand.
TTAAAAAACAAAGCACATTCCCATTAAATTTCATTTTCTAAGAGAGCAGGTTATGTCTAAAGTTATTAAAGTGGAACATGTTGGCACAAAGGATCAGATTGCAGATGTATTTACTAAACCTTTACCTAAAATGAAATTTGAAAGTCTCAGGGATTAGTTGGGGGTTAAACCTCTGTAATTTCATTTCATTCTCAAAGATTACAAGGGTTTCATTATAAAATCAGACTGCACAGGTTTATTGACTATTATTGATAGGGGGTGTTGATACTGAAATGATACCTCTTTTCAAGTGGTTTTATTTTCTCAGGGGGATTATAGTTGATTCCTTCGTCATATATGTCAAAAGGGGGAGAAGAGATTTAAAGTTTTCCATCAATGCCAAAGGGGGAGTTTGTTGGCAGGGATTGTAGTTTGCACAGGACTTGTTTTTTTGTCATTAATGTCAAACTTTAAATCTAGAGTGTTTGTTGGCAGGGTTTGCAGTTTGATCAGTTTGCATAGACACATCTTGGATTTTGGAGATCATCTATGGATATCTGGAGTGTTTGTTGGAAGGGTTTGTAGTTTGATCAGTTTGCACAGACACAACTTGGATTTTGGAGATCGTGGATCAGTTTGCACAGACACATCTTGGATTTCAGAGATCATCGATGGATCAGTTTGCACAAACACAGCTTAGATTTCGGAGATCGTGGATCAGTTTGCACAGACACAGCTTGGATTTCAGAGATCATCAATTTCAGAGATCGTCACTCCGAGAGTTTCTATTTCGGGATTTTGGGAGAGTTTCTATTTCGGGATAATGGGAGTTGGAAGTGTCAAAGAAACTCACAACAAAAATGCTGAAATCGTAAAATGCGAAACACCGAAATCCATTTCGGAGTTTCGAATACCGATAGTTCGAAGTGTCAAAGACACTCACAACATAAATGCTAAAATTTTGAAATGCGAAACGCCAAACTCCATTTCAGATTTTCGGATACCAGGAGTTGGAAGTGTCAAGAACACTCATGATAGAAATGACGAAATTGTGAAATGCGAAATCACGACTTAATCTAAGTCGTTGATACAAGGGATATTGTGGACCGTTGATCTGAATCCATTTCAGAGTTTCGGATACCGAGACTTTTAGTGTTGAAACACATCAATCATAGAAATGTCGAAACGCCGAAATGCGAAATGCCGAAACGCCGAAATGAAAAATGCCGAAATATCGGGGATCGGGACTTGGAGTGTTGAAACACTTCATCACAAGAAATGCCGAAATGCCGAAATGCGAAATGCCGAAATACCTTTTTGGTGTAGTCAGTGGTTACCACCGATGGTCATATGAGAGGGAGGAGCTAGCATGAAGCTAAGCTCTATTTCGGGGTTTCGTAACTTAAAGTGTCAAGACTCTTCGACACAGGATTGCCGAATTGCCAAAATGCGAAAATGCGAAATGCATTTCGATTAACCTGTGGTCATGGCCAATGGACATATGGGTTAGCACAAGTGACTTGCCAAAGCGCTCTAGGGTTATTCTGTGCTGAGAAATTAAAACATGTGTATGTTCATCAAACGAAGCTGATTAAATTTTTAAACTGATCATGTGGATATTGTTTGTCTTGATGCCTTGGCTAATAAAAATTACTATAAGGAAGTTATTCAGTTGTTGTAACTGATTCTTTGAAGCTTGAGGGTTCGATTGTACGCGCTGATGATAGAGGAAGATATATAATTTTTTTGTTGCAAGATTTTTTTTTTTGAAGAAGAGGATTATGGGATATATATGGCTCTGTAAAATTTGAGGAAGAAAATAGACAGAGGAGGGAAGACATACATAGATTGAAAAATCTAAGTGGTCTGGTCAAGAATGAACTGTGCAGTGAGGATTTGAATGCTTATTGTTTGACAAAGAAGATAAAGAGTTGGTTTGCATGTTCTTTATGACAGAGAATGATTTCAAGGTGGTAGGGAGGAGCAAGGGGAGACTGTAAAAGTATCCTATACAAGTTGGTGCTTGTACATCTGGGAGTTGTAGCTTCCATTCACTAGGTGCTGAAGAAATAGAGGTAGCAACCTCATCTGGGTTGTAGCTCAGATAAAATAAGAATGTAAAGAGGAGTTGGAGCTTGCCTTTCATTCATAAGAAGAAGAGGTTTTTCCCTTTTGGGTTTCCTCATGAAAATATTTGTGTCATTGTCTGTTTATGTGATTGCATATTTAATTATTTGAATGATTTGCAACAAGATATATAGTAACTGTGTTCATTGAGTAATCTGTTAAATAAAAAGAAATAAATTTTTTATCTAACTGATTCACCCCCCCCCCTCTCAGGTAGGCTATCCTGCGTAATAGAGGCATCAAGAACACTCACAACAAGAATTCCAAAATTGCAAAATGCAAAACCACGACTTAATCTGAGTCATTGATCAAAAGGAGATTGTGGACCATTGATCCGACTCCATTTCGAAGTTTCAGATACCGGGAGTTGGAGGAGTCAAGGAAGAAACTCACGGCAGGAACTCGCAATATGAGAAATCATGAAAAGATCTGAACCATCGAATCATAAAGATTGTGGACCGTTGATCTGACTCCATTTCGGATTTTCAGATACCGAGAGTTGGAGGAGTCAAGAGTTGAGACTCTTCATCACAGGAGTCTTGAAGTTGCAGAATGCAAAACGCCGAAAAGTTGATCTGACTCCATTTCAGAGTTTCAGATATTGGGAGTTGGAGGAGTCAAGAGTCGAGATGCTTCGTCACAGGAGTCCTAAAGTTGTGAAATGTGAAACGCTGAAATACGTTGCTCTGAATCCATTTCGGAGTTTTGGATACTGGGAGATTGGAGGTGTCGAAACACTTCTTCACAGGAATGCCGAAGTGCTGAAATGAGAAATCACGAAAGCACTTTATGGATAAACATTGTGGTCACATCTGCGAAAGATGGAGGAAGGAGCTAATGCAACCAATCTCCATTTTGGAGTTTTGGGGATCGCGACATGGAGCATCAAGAAACTTCACCACATGAATGCTGAAATGCGAAATTGCGAAAACACTTTATGGTTAAGCGCTTGGTCACCACCGGTGGTCACATCGTCGAAGAGCTGTAGAGAAGAGCTCGAAGAGACAAGCTCCATTTCGGAAGTTTAGGACATGGAGATTCGAGATGACTCTTCACAGAATCCTCGAAACGCAAAATGTGAAATGCGTGTTCAAAATTCCCCCCTGGCCATAACCTATGGTCACATCGACGAAGGCTCAAGGGAGGAGCTAGCATGAAGCTAATATGCATTTCAGAGATTGCGACTTGGAGAGTCGATATGCCTCACAATAGGAATAGTCGAAATGTGAATTGCGAAAGCACCCTCTGAATAGGTGTGTGGTCACCGCCTGAGGCCACATGTGAAAGGAAAGGTGAAAGGTGCTAAAGGAATAAGGCTTAAGAGGTTCACAGTGTAACTGCCAAAAATAACTGATTATTTCTGCATAGAAAAATCAAAGAGGCCAAAATGTTACTGCCAGAGGTACTGAAGAGTCTCAAGGCATCTGCCAGTGGAATGAAGATTGTTCATAGAGGCAATTGAAATATGGAAGAGTGTTGAAACCTGTAACTACAACAAAGAGGACGAGCTCGTCTATGATAGAGAAGACAAAGAGTATCGATTGCTAGACAGGATAAGGAATCTCAGCATAACAACCAGGGATGATGGACGCATGGGTTTATCCGCTAGAGAAGCTGAAGAGTTGTAATGATGATCAGGCAGTGCACTCAACATGGGCAAAGCATGCAGAAGCATTTTGGATATAGCATGCACAAGGTGCACAGAGACTATAAGAATGTAGAAGAAAAAAGAGATGGTTGTTGTTGTTGAGAGTGATTCAGGCATGGAGAAGGAGGCAGTGTGCAGTAGCTGAAATACGCAGAAGAGGAGTGGTGCATGGAATGGACATGGTGCACAGAGAATATAAGGCAGATGAACAGAAAGCACAAGGCATGTGTGCAGGAAGACAGTGAGGCAGATAGAGTAGGGCAATGTAGCAGAACAATGATGAGACTGGTAAGCCATTAATGAACATTATATCACTGTAATACGTTTCAATAGCAAAGATTTATATTTCAGGCTGGTAGGGAGGTGCTAGGGAGGACTGTTGTCCTCAGAGGTTCAAGTGGGTGCTTGAACATAGGGAGTTGTAGCTTCCATCTGGTTGTAGCCAGAGAAACCAGGGTGGCAGGGTGGTGCAAGGGAGAACATTGGTTCTCTGATATATAGGTCGGTGCCTATGTAACTGGAAGTTGGTGCTGGAACTCTTAGGAAGTTGGTGCTAAAACTCTTGGGGAGTTGGTACTTCCTTCTAGTGGGTGCTAGAGAAACCAGGGAGTCGGTGCTTCCTTCTAGTGGGTGCTAGAGAAACCAGGGAGTCGGTGCTTCCTTCTAGTGGGTGCTAGAGAAACCAGGGAGTTGGTGCTTCCTTCTAGTAGGTGCTAGAGAAAATAGAGAGTTGGTGCTCTCAACAAGTTGCAGCTTGCAAAACAGAGGTTGTAGCCTCACAATGAGTTGGAGCTCATAAGTATGATAATGTACAGAATGTAAAGATTACTTATCATATAAAGAAGAAGAGGTTTTTACCCTTTATGGGTTTCCTCAGGAAATATTTGTCTCTGTGTATCTCATATGTGTGAATGATGCTAAATGTTCTATTACTTACTTCCCTGCATTATTGTGATTGTCATTGAGTGCATTGTAAAGAGTTTAAAATAAGCATAATTGTTTAAGAACGACAACAACTGATTCACCCCCCCTTCTTAGTTGTCCAACAAGTCTATCGCCGCTCTCTAGTAGAGAATGAGGAGATCAAGTGGCGGATTTAATAACTACTCCACAAGGGGCACATCCGTTCGAGCTCAAGGGGTACAAAATAAATATGGAACATGGAGACTCTGCATTGATTACTGGGCCTTGAATAAAATCACAGTTAGAAACTGGTACCCGATTCCCTGAATCGACGACCTCCTTTATCAGTTCATGGGGGCCAAATACTTCAGTAATATTGGTCTAAAGTATGGCTACCACCAAGTCCTGATAGAACAAACAAATGTATGGAAGACAACCTTCAAGTCAAAGGAAGGTATTTTTGAATGGTTGGTCATGCTCTTTGGTTTGACAAATTTTCCAGCCACATTCATGAGGATGATGGACTACTTTTGTAGTGGTGTATCGCGATGACATCCTCATATACAAAAAGACTTGGGAGGAACACTTGCAGCATATTCAATAGGTTTTGAACACCCTGTGGAAGTACAAGCTATACACCAACTTGGAAAAATTCTCCTTCGGCATGGACATGGTCCATTACCTGGGCTACATCGTTGATTGTAGTGTCCCCAAGGCTGAGCCCTTTGTAAATTTGGTTTATGAAATGAATTGTAAATATGTGTTATAGGCTTGGCTTATGTGTTATAGGCTGGTGAGCCAAGTTTGTATAAGCCGGTGGGCTTATGTGATTGTTAGGCTAGAGAGCCTAAGGGTTGTAGGCCAAGGGCCTGATTTTGCACCTGTATGTATGCAACACATTAATAAAATATAAACACCACCACGTGTAGGCTGACACGATGAATGAATGATGGGGGACTAAGAATCCATAGAGAGGACAAGGGATTAGGGGCTAGAAGGTGGGAAAAGGGGCTAAGTGTTAATCCTAGGGGGCTTAAGCCTTAGGGATAATAATTTAATATTATTCCAAAAGACATGTGAATAATATGTCTTATCCTAAGTTCTTTTGGAAGGACAAGCAACTTCCAAATGGAAGGAACGCATGCTAAAGGAACGCATGTAGTTGCATGGGTGACAAATTTCAACCCTAGCCCATGCAAATAAAGGGCTGAGATGAGCCGTGATGGGGGTTCTTATCCATTCGATTCGATCTTCTGAACAATACGACCGGTTCAACCTCTACAAGAATACCCCGTACGCCCTCTGAATAGGAAAAGTCTATGTGTTGATTTAGAATAACTGGTGTTAATTTCTAAAAAGCCAAAGCATCTTCTATCTGAGCATCGAGCCTATGCGTGGAGTCTTGTCCGAAGTCATATCCGTGAGACCACCCGTCATTGTTGAACTTGTTGGAAAGCCCGTTTCTGTTTTCCCCGTTGGTTGTTGTGGCCACGCAGTGCTGGACTGCATGGGGCTTGTTGGCCAGTTGTACAACACTCTCTCCAGGTGAGAGAGGTGATTGAGGTTGGAATAATAGGTTGTTGGCCTGTGAGCGATTCTCTCTAGGTGAGAGAGTGCACAGAGGAAGGAGAGAACTCTTGGAAGGAACCATGTATCTACCACAGAGCTCGGAGACTTCTGGTCCGACCTGTTGCTGAAACCCAAGGCAAGGGAGGTTAGAAGCCGAAGGACTGTCTAGGTGACAGAGAAGGTGTTTACTCCTGGGGTGGAGTAGGCATGTGGGGAAGGAGAGTCTGTGGGTAGTGAAAATGAGTGGTTCCTGGGAGAGAATTCCTTCCTTGTGACTGGGTGTTTTCCCTGTAACCTTAGCCTAGCCTAGGATTCCTTGCCTTGGGATGGAGCTTAGTCCCATCTTGGGGGTGACCCACTGCTGAGCTGATGAGCAGTGTGGTCTAAGGCTGGGAGGTTCGTGGAAGGTCTGCACCTAATTGGTGGAACTACTATTGTTTCCAAGATAAGTACCAGATGATGTTTTAATTTATGTTTCTGCATCTCTGTGTATTTATAATTATCATGTATTCTGTTGTGCATATGAATTCATGCTAATTCCATGTTTAAAATTATGATAGAAGTAATTTTTAGACTTACTCTGAGCTCTAAAGGTGTTTCATTGCTTAAATGCATGTTGCTTTATAATATGAGAGTGAGTGTTATATTTACGCAAAGTATGGTAACAAAAAGGTTGCTACAATTTGGTATCAGAGACAAGGTTTCAACGTTGAGCCTAGATGGGCCAGTCGAGTGGTCTTTGGACCGAGGGTGTGAGGAGAAATTGTGTCTGGAGGACTGATTTCGGACCCTGGAATGCTCCAGATGTGTCAAGGAGTTACTTGACGTGCTTACAAGCTCAGTAGGTATAGCGGTGTTGTGAAAACGCAACTGGTGTGTTATATGGCCACAGGGAGAGAGGACTCCACACCATAAGTGTTGGAGCCTTAGGATCTGTTCGGAAGGGAAGGCAAACCCTTGTGACCGTCAAATCTAGAGAATGTGCACAGGGTTTAAAGACCCTTTGGAGTTTCACAGGAACATGGAAATCACGATACATGAAATCATGAAATTCGTCAGGACCATCCATTGGGGGAACCATGTGGATGCCGGACGACATTTCAGCACCCGGGAAACCAAAAAGGAAGACCCTTGTGTTCGCAAGTCGCGCATTAGCAAAACATGTATTCCCAAAATGATCTACACCATAGATCGTAGGAGAGGACTTGACCATCGGATCAAGTGGAAGAGTAAACCATAATTCAGGATTTCAACAAACAAAAGTTCAAGGTGTGGGATGCATGAACTCCCGATACCCAAAACCCCAAAATGCCGAAAATATTTGCGCCGTAGATCTGAGGAAGGAGTCTAACCATTGGATTTTTCTTGGAATGGACGTGGGTGCATGAATGTGTACCACGTGCCAGTGAGTCGAGAAGATAGGTGAGAGTGGTGGGACCCGATGATGTCACTGAAGGTGACATGGACCCTCCTGAACGTACCATGCGCCACTGTGGTGAAGGGCGACAGCTGTGCTGTAGGCCCGAAGAATAAAGTAATTCACGATTTCAAAATTTTCAAAGGAGGAGCATGAAGGCTCAACACTCCAACTCACGAAGTCATGAGTTGGCGAAGAAGTGCTAGCACTTATCCCTAGCCTACGGTCATGTGTAGCAGGTGCTAGCGAGGAGGGAGCCATACCCGTATTGCATCTTGGGTATCAACGTTTGGAGGAAATGAGTCGAGGGTCTTCGACTCACAAACTCGCGAGTTGCAAAAGGTGACTTTGGTTACGAAGGTTTAACTATTGGATCTTCATGGACCGAGATTCTGAAGTTTCGAAGTCCTAAAATTTGCAGAGCCGAACAAAGCTCAGAAAACTTTGTGAAGTCAAAACATTTTTCTTGTTCACTTTGGCTTATGAATGTTGTAATTTTTCTTGAATGTTTAAGGGCCTGACAAACTTTGGATTGATTGCACATTGTGTGTGCAGAGTTCAACGAGTGTCAGGACAACCAAGAATAGACGACGAGTAAGGAAATGGAAGAGGTGCGGGGTGCCTCCATTTCAGAGGACGAAAGAGAAGGAAAGGATGTCAACTTGGGAGTCAAAGGAACAAACTCTAATGGGCACGGAAAAGAGATAGATAAAGAAGGATGTATGATGAAACTCATTGAAAAATTGTAGAAAGATGCCCAAGCTCGCCGAGATGATAGCCGAAAGCTCATGAAAATAAGGGATCGACAGGGTGAATTCAACTTAAAAATGTTGAAGAGCCTGGAAAGAATAGAAAATAAATTGGAAAAAGAGAGTGACACAAGCAGATCAAGAAGTGTCAGAACCCCTGAGAGGAGAAGAGGATCAAGGAGTGTTAGCAGAAATTACTGTCTCTCCCCAAAGCATTTTGGGAGGGAAACACACAGTAGTTCAAGTCCGTCCCCTACCAGAAAACACCAAAAATATGGAAAGGATGAATTGAAAGGGGAGATGAACAAGATCAAGCCTCCAACATTTGATGGAGAACATAAGAAGGAGGAAGATGCCGAGACATGGTTGCTTGGCATGAAGAAATATTTCCAACTGTAGAACTACGCTCATGCAAAAGGAAGAATTGTGATGTACCAGCTAAAAGGAAAAGAATCCATGTGGTGGGATCAGTTTGTTCAAGTGCAGGACATTAGAGAGATAGATATCACTTGGAAGGAGTTTAAGAGGTATTTTGAGAAGAAATACCTGACCAAAAGATATTATGACAGAAAGATGAAGGAGTTCTTCGAACTCAAGCTAGGCAGCATGACCATTGATGAGTACGAACGAAGTTTCTTGGAACTGCTGAAGTATGTTCCATTCATCAAAGATGAGACTGTCAAGATTCAGAGGTATCTGAGTGGATTTCCACCTTCTATCAGTGATACGATTCAGTATGATGATCTTAAGACTATGGAAGAAACAATAAGAAGGGAGAAATGCTTGTATGAACAACAAAGAGAAAAGTCTACCTTTCGAAAGTCTTGGGATGACCAGAAGAGGTTTAAGAAGGAATAGAGGCAGAAGGGAAACAAGCCTCCCTTTTTTAGAAACAATCCTCAGGGACAGTCATCTTTTAGAGAGCCCAGGAAGGCTGAAGTGAGTGAGCAAATTCCCAAACCGTCACCTATGGAGTGTTGGGGTTGTAAAGGGAACCATAGGTACATAGACTGCCCCCATAGAAAAGATAAAGTGAGAACCATCCACAATGTTCAGCAAGCTGAGACAATGGAGGATATGGCTAGCAGAATGCCAAGGATCTATGCATCCCTGGACAACAAGCAAGCAGAATTTCAAGCGCACATGATTGAAGTGGAAGGTATGATTAACAACCGACCACTAATTATTTTAATTGATTTAGGGGCTAGCCATAGTTATGTAGATCCTAGGGTGGTGGAAAGTTTGCGTTTATCAAGAAGCAAACATGAAAAGTCTTGGTTAGTGCAGTTGGCTACAGGGACCAAGAGGAAGGTCACTGAATTGGTTAATTCTTGTTTAGTGGACATGGTTGGATTGAGCACTAAGGATGAATTAAATATTTTTCCTTTAGGGTCTTATGACTGCTTAATTGGGATGGACTGGTTCGACCAACACCATGCCCTCTTGGACTATTGTAACAAGAGGTTTACATGCCTGGACGAAGAGGGAAATCGAAAAACAGTCCAAGGAATTCCCAGAGTTGTGGCTGTCAGAGAAATCTCAGCCATGCAGCTGAAGAAGTGCTACAGGAAGGGCTGTCAATTATTTGCAGCTCGTGTGGAAGAAGCATCCAGAGATGAAGTCTCAAATATTGGAGAGCATGAGGTACTCACAGAGTTCAAAGACATATTTCAGGAGGTACCTGGACTAGCTCCGAAGAGGGACATCGATTTTTCTATAAATTTGATGCCTGGATCAACTCCAGTTTCGAAGGCTCCTTATAGAATGAGTACACTAGAGCTGAAAGAGTTACAATTGCAGCTTGAAGAGATTTTGAAGAAGGGGTACATTCGCCCAAACGTGTCACCTTGGGGTGCCCTGGTCCTATTCGTGAAGAAGAAAGATGGGACGTTGAGGTTGTGCATTGATTTCTGGCAATTGAATAAGGTAACTGTCAAGAACAAGTATCCTCTACCAAGGATTGATGATCTTTTCGGTCAGTTGAAGGGTGCGAGAATATTTTCAAAGATATATTTTAGATCGAGATATCACTAGGTAAGAATAAAGGATGAGGACATCAACAAGACCGTCTTTAGAACAAGGTATGGTCATTATGAATTCACAGTGGTGCTGTTTGGACTGATAAACACACCTGCTGTTTTCATGTGCTTAATGAATGGTGTATTCAGGGACTATTTAGACAAGTTTATCATAGTCTTCCTGGATGACATCTTGGTGTATTCCAAGTCAAAGGAAGATCATGAACAACACTTGAGAATGGTTCTGCAAGTGTTGAGAGAACACTAGCTATATGCCAAGCTGAGCACATGCTCATTTTATCAAAGGCAGATCCATTACCTGGGACATATTATTTCAGAAGAAGGGATCGTTGTGGATCTTGAAAAGGTTGAGGCCATCCAAGAATGGTCAGCACCAAGGAATGTGGTGGAAGTTAGATATTTTATGGGTCTGGCAGGATATTACATAAGGTTTATAGAAGGGTTCTCAAAGTTAGCTCACCCTATTACTTCCTTGCAAAGGAAGGAGAAGAAGTTTCAGTGGACTGAAGAGTGTGAGAACAATTTCCAATGATTGAAGCAGCTGTTAACCAGTGATCCAATCCTAAGGATTGCAGATCCAAATATGGATTTCGTGGTGTGCACAAATGTGTGTAAGGAGGGGTTGGGAGGATTTCTCAGCCAAGAGGGATTTGTAATCTGTTATGAGTCTAGGAAGCTAAAAGAGCATGAAAGGAATTATGCCACTCACAATTTGGAGCTGGCAGCAATCGTCCACGCTCTGAGGGAATGGAGACATTACCTCATGGGAAGGAGATTCGAATTGAAAACAGACCACAACAGTCTGAAGTATTTATTTGATCAGTCAACTTTAAACGCCAGGCAAACCAGATGGCTGGAGTTTCTGTGCAAATATGACTTTGATATCAAGCATATCAAGGGTAAGGAAAATAAGGTGGTTGATGCACTCAGCAGAAAAGTGCATGACTTACATGCTACAACCATTAGCATGTACATGATTGATATTAGGGATAGAGTTCTGGAAGATGCAAATGTTGATTTGCAGTTCAGAGATTTGGTAGCAAAGCTACAACAATGTGAGAGACCACAGAACAAGGAAAGTTACACCTTGGAAGCCGATGGCTTACTTCTGTATAAAAACAGAGTGTACATACCCAATGTCCAAGAATTGAAGTTGGCAATTCTAAATGAAATGCATAACATGACGTATGCCAGACATCCTGGTTATTAGAAGACTATAGCAGCAGTCAAAAGCCATTATTTTTGGCCAGGTATGAAGAAAGAAATCGCTGAATACATCACCAGATGTATGGAGTGCCAGAAAATTAAGGCTGAGCATGGGCACCCAGCAGGGTTGCTGCAGCCTTTACCCATTCCTGAGTGGAAATGGGAAGTGGTGACAATGGATTTTATTACGGGATTACCCAGAACAAGAAAGCAACATGATTCAATCATGGTGGTGGTGGACAAGCTTACAAAAGCTGCCCATTTTATTCCACTAAAAACCACTCACAAGGCAACAGATGTTGTTGATATCTTCTTAAAAGAAGTGGCACACTTGCACGGAATTCCTAAGACGATTGTGTCTCATAGGGACCCAAAATTCACCTCAAATTTCTGGAAAGGATTGTTCAAAGGATTGGAAACGAATCTGAACTTCAGTACAACGTATCATCCTGAGTCTGATGGACAGACAGAGAGGGTGAACAGAGTAATAGAAGACATGCCGAGAATGTATGTGATGGATAAACCATCAAGATGGGAAGACTACCTGTATTTGGTAGAATTCGCCTACAATAATGGGTATCATGCATCGTTGAAGATGAGCCCATTTGAAGCACTGTATGGAAGAAAGTGCAACACTCCAGTGAGCTGGGATAATCCAGCTGACAGAGCCGTAGTTGGGCCTGATTTGCTCAAAGAGATGGAAGACCAAATGATAAGAATTAAACAGAATTTGAAAGCTGCCCAGGATAGGAAGAAGAGTTATGCTGATAAGAATAGAACCCACATAGAATACAAAGTGGGTGATCATATTTTCCTGAAAGTAAAAACTAACAGGAGTTCACTGAAGATGGGAAGTTGTGCCAAGTTGGCAGTAAGATTTTGTGAGTCATTTGAGATCCTGGAAAGAATTGGGCCAGTTGCATACATGCTTGCATTACCTGCATCTATGACTGTACATAATGTGTTTCATGTTTCATTGCTTAAGAGATATATACCTGATGCTAATGATGTTATCGATTGGAATGTGATTCAGGTGGAACCAGAAGGTGTCCTGCAAGTGCATCCTGTGCGCATATTGGACAGGAAAAGAAAACAACTCCAGAATCAAGCCATAGAGCTTGTGAAGGTCCAGTGGACCTGGTACGGTCTTGAGGACATGACATGGGAGCATGAAGATGTTATGTGGGCAGAGTACCCGCATCTTTTTGAAAATTTTGAAAAGCTTGTAGAGACAGTGTAAGGTTGCACTGAGGACAGTGCAGAAATAAGGGGAAGGGGATTGTAGTGTCCCCAAGGCCGAGCCATTTGTAAATATGGTTTATGAAATGAATTGTAAATATATGTTATAGGTTGGTGAGCCAAGTTTGTATAAGCCGGTGGGCTTATGTGATTGTTAGGCCAGCGAGCCTAAGGGTTGTAGGCCAAGGGCCTGATTTTGCACCTGTATGTATGCAGCACATTAATAAAATATAAACACCACTACGTGCAGGCCGACATGATGAATGAGTGATGGGGGAATAAGCATCCATAGAGAGGGCAAGGGATTAGGGGATGGAAGGTGGGAAAAGGGGCTAAGTGTTAAGCCTAGGGGGCTTAAGCCTTGGGAATAATAATTTAATATTATTCCAAAAGACATGTGAATAATATGTCTTATCCTAAGTTCTTTTGGAAGGATAAGAAACTTCCAAATGGAAGGAACGCATGCTGAAGGAATGCATGTAGTTGCATGGGTGAAAAATGTCAACCTTGGCCCATGCAAATAAAGGGCTGAGATGAGCCGTGATGGGGGTTCTCCTCCATTCAATTCGATCTTCTGAATAGTACAACTGGTCTGACCTCTGCAAGAATACCCTATATGCCCTTTGAACAGGAAAAGTCTATGTGTTAATTCAAAATAATTGGTGTTAATTTATGAAAAGACGAAGCATCCTCTATCTGAGCATCGAGCCTATGTGTGGAGTCTTGTCCGAAGCCATATCCATGAGACCACCCGTCATTGTTGAACCTATTGGAAAGCTTGTGTCTGTTTTCCCCGTTGGTTGTCGTGGCCACGCAGTTCTGGGCTGCATGGGGCTTGTTGGCCAGTTGTACAACATTCTCTCCAGGTGAGAGAGGTGATTGAGGTTGGAAGAACAAGTTGTTGGCCTGTGAGCGATTCTCTCTAGGTGAGAGAGTGCATAGAGGAAGGAGAGAACTTCTGGAAGGAACCCTGTAGCCGCCACAGATATCAAAGACTTCCGGTCCATCCTGTTGCTGAAACCCAAGGCAAGGGAGGTTAGCAGCTGGAGGACTGTCTAGGTGACAGAGAAGGTGTATACTCCCGGGGTGGAGTAGGATTGTGGGGAAGGAGAGTCTGTGGGTAGTGAGAATGAGTGGTTCCTGGGAGAGAATTCCTTCCTTGTGACTAGGTGTTTTCCCTGTAACCTCAACCTAGCCTAGGATTCCTTGCCTTGGGATGGAGCTTAGTCCCAGCTTGGGGGTGACCCACTACTGAGATGATGAGTAGTGTGGTCTAAGGTTGGGAGGTTCGTGGAAGGCCTCCACCTAGTTGGTGGAACTACTATTGTTTCCAAGATAAGTACCAGATGATGTTTTAATTTATGTTTCTGCATGTCTATGTATTTATAATTATCATTTATTCTACTGTGCATCTGAATTAATGCTAATACCATGTTTAAAATTATGATAGCAATAATTTTTAGACTTACTCTGAGCTCTAAAGGTGTTTCATTGCTTAAATGCATGTTTCTTTATAATCTGAGAGTGGGTGTTATATTTCCATGAAGTATAGTAACAAAAACGTTGCTACAATTGGTTGGGAGGAGTTCTCAGCCAAGAGGGATTTGTAATTTGTTATGAGTCCAGGAAGTTGAAAGAGCATGAAAGGAATTATGCCACTCACAATTTGGAGCTGGCAACAATCGTTCACACTCTGAGGAAATGGAGACATTACCTGATGGGAAGGAGATTCGAATTGAAAACAGACCACAACGTTCTGAAGTATTTATTTGATCAACCGACTTTAAACGCCAGGAAAACCAGATGGCTGGAGTTTCTGTGTGAATATGAATTTGATATCAAGCATATCAAGGGTAAGGAAAATAAGGTGGCTGATGCACTCAGTAGAAAAGTACATGACTTACATGCTACAACCATTAGCATGTACAGGATTGATATCAGGGATAGAGTTCTGGAAGCTTCAAATGTTGATTTGCAGTTCAGAGATTTGGTAGCAAAGCTACAACAGCGTGAGAGACCACAGACCAAGGAAAGTTACACCTTGGAAGCTGATGGCTTACTTCTGTATAAAAACAAAGTGTACATACCCAATGTCCAAGAATTGAAGCTGACAATTCTAAAAGAAATGCATAACGTGACATATGCCAAACATCCTGGTTATCAGAAGACTGTAGCAGTAGTCAAAAGCCATTATTTTTGGCCGGGTATGAAGAAAGAAATAGCTGAATACATCACCAGATGTATGGAGTGCCAGAAAGTTAAGGCTAAGCATAGGCACCCAACAGGGTTGCTGGAGACTTTATCCATTCCTGCGTGGAAATGGGAAGTGGTGACAATGGATTTTATTACGGGATTACCCAGAACAAGCAAGCAACATGATTCAATCATGGTGGTGGTGGACAAGCTTACAAAAGATACCCATTTTATTCCACTGAAAACCACTCACAAGGCAGTAGATGTTGCTGATATCTTCTTAAAAGAAGTGGCATGCTTGCACGGAATTCCTAAGACGATTGCGTTTGATAGGGACCCGAAATTCACCTCGAATTTATGGAAAGGACTGTTCAAAGGATTCAAAACGAATCTGAACTTCAGTACAACATATCATCCTGAGTCTGACGGACAGACAGAGAAGGTGAGTAGAGTAATAGAAGACATGCTAAGAATGTATGTGATGGATAAACCATCAAGATGGGAAGACTACCTGTATTTGGTAGAATTTGCCTACAATAATGGGTATCACGCATCATTGAAGATGAGCCCATTTGAAGCACTGTATGGAAGAAAGTGTAACACTCTATTGAGATGGGATAATCCAACTGACAGAGCAGTGGTTGGGCCTGAGTTGCTCAAAGAGATGGAAGACCAAATGATAAGAATTAAACAGAATTTGAAAGCTGCCCAGGACATGAAGAAGAGTTATGCTGATAAGAACAGAACCCATAGAGAATACAAAGTGGGTGATCATGTTTTCCTGAAAGTAAAAAATAACAGGAGTTCCCTGAAGCTGGGAAGTTGCGCCAAGTTGGCAGCAAGATTTTGTGGGTCATTTGAGATCCTGGAAAGGATTGGGCCAGTTGCATACATGCTTGCATTACCTGCATCTATGATTGTACATAATGTGTTTCATTTTTCATTGCTTAAGAGATATATACCTAATGCTAATCATGTTATCGATTGGAATGTGATTCAGGTGGAACCAGAAGGTGTCCTACAAGTGCATCATGTGCGCATATTGGACAAGAAAAGCAAAAAACTCTGGAATTGAGCCATAGATCTTGTAAAGGTCCAGTGGACCTGGTACGGTCCTGAGGACGTGACATGGGAGCATGAATATGTTATGCGGGCAGAGTACCCACATCTTTTTGAAAATTTTAAAAATCTTGTAGAGACAGTGTAAGGTTGCACTAAGGACAGTGAAAAAATAAGGGGAAGGGGATTGTAGTGTCCCCAAGGCTAAGCCCTTTGTAAATTTGGTTTATGAAATGAATTTTAAATATGTGTTATAGGCTGGTGAGCTAAGTTTTTATAAGCCGGTGGGCTTATGTGATTGTTAGGCCAGAGAGCCTAAGGGTTGTAGGCCAAGGGCCTGATTTTGCACCTGTATGTATGCAACACATTAATAAAATATAAACACCACCGCATGCAGGTCGACATGATGAATGAGTGATGGGGGACTAAGCATCCATAGAGAGGGCAAGGGATTAGGGGCTGGAAGGTGGGAAAAGGGGATAAGTGTTAAGCCTAGGGGACTTAAGCCTTGGGAATAATAATTTAATATTATTCCAAAAGACATGTGAATAATATGTCTTATCCTAAGTTCTTTTGGAAGGACAAGCAACTTCCAAATGGAAGGAACGCATGCTAAAGGAATGCATGCAATTTCATGGGTGGCAAATGTCAACCCTGGCCCATGCAAATAAAGGGCTGAGATGAGCCGTGATGGGGGTTCTCCTCCATTCCATCTGATCTTCTAAACAGTACGACCGGTCTGACCTCTGCAAGAATACCTCGTACGCACTCTGAATAGGAAAAGTCTATGTGCTGATTCAGAATAATTGGTGTTAATTTCTGAAAGGCCGAAGCATCCTCTGTCTGAGCATCGAGCCTATGCGTGGAGTCTTGTTTGAAGCCATATCCATGAGACCACCCATCATTGTTGAACCTATTGGAAAGCCCGTGTCTGTTTTCCCTGTTGGTTGTTGTGGCCACATAGTGCTGGACTGTGTGGGGCTTGTTGGCTAGTTGTACAACACTCTCTCCGGGTGAGAGAGGTGATTGAGGTTGGAAGAAGAGGTTGTTGGCCTGTGAGCGATTCTCTCTAGGTGAGAGAGTGCGCAGAGGAAGGAGAGAACTCCTGGAAGGAACCCTGTATCTGCCATAGAGCTCGAAGACTTCTGGTCTGGCTTGTTGCTGAAACCCAAGGTAAGGGATGTTAGCAGCTGGAGGACTATTTAGGTGACATAGAAGGTGTATACTCCTGGGTTGGAGTAGGCATGTGGGGAAGGAGAGTCTGTGGGCAGTGAGAATGAGTGGTTCCTGGGAGAGAATTCCTTCCTTGTGACTGGGTGTTTTCCCTGTAACCTCAGCCTAGCCTAGGATTCCTTGCCTTGGGATGGAGCTTAGTCCCAGCTCGGGGGTGACCCAGTACTGAGTTGATGAGCAGTGTGGTCTAAGGCTGGGAGGTTCATGGAAGGCCTACACCTAGCTGGTGGAACTACTATTGTTTCCAAGATAAGTACTAGATGATGTTTTAATTTATGTTTCTGCATGTCTGTGTATTTTTAATTATCATGTATTCTGCTGTGCATATGAATTAAGGCTAATTCCATGTTTAAAATTATGATAGCAGTGATTTTTAGACTTACTCTGAGCTCTAAAGGTGTTTCATTTCTTAATGCATGTTGCTTTATAATTTGAGAGTGAGTGTTATATTTCCATGAAGTATGGTAACAAAAAGGTTGCTACATTGATCAACATGGCATACATGTCGATCCAGCAAAGATCCAGGTCATCCGTGACTGGCCAGCCCCAACAACTCTCACCGAGCTTCGAAGCTTCTTGGGCCTTGCAAATTTTTACCGTAGATTCGTGTTGGGATTCTCCCATATTGCTTGGGCTCTTAGCTAAATAAAAAGGGGTGGTGGTAAGGATAAATTTGTGTGGGCCCGGTCCCAACAACAAGAATTCTATGATTTGAAGAAACGTTTATGCTCATCCCCAATACTTTAACTACCACACCTGTAACAACCCTTCAAGATCGAAATAGATGCTTCAAACTATGTTGTGGGCACCATTATCACTCAGCATGACCACCCTGTGGCCTATCATAGTGAGACACTATCAGATGTTGTCCGTAAGTACCCTACTTACGACAAAGAAATGTACTTCATTGTGCAAGCCTGCTGCTAGTGGAGACATTACATTCTTGGGAAGGAGACAACCGTCCACACTGATCATAAGCCACTGCAGTTCATGCAGACACAAGGCGAATTGAAGAATGACCACCATCATAAGTGAGCCACATACTTGCATCAATTCCACCTCAACATCAAGTATAAAACATGAAGCACCAATTGCGTCGCTAATTGCCTCAACAGACTGCTAGTCATGACACTCACCACGATGCTAGACTCTTGCTTCCATGAGACCTCTGGATGGCCCCAACTCTATGAGACAGACCCTGACTTCGCCACAACCTACACAATGTTGGGCACTAATGCAGTTGTCACTAATTTCCATCTTTAAGATGGGATACTGTGCCATCTAGGCCATATATGAATTCCATAAAGAGAGTGAGCGAAGCTGATCTGGGAAGCCCATTACAATCAGGTGCAGGACACTTTGGCATCGAAAAGATAGTGGAAATGCTACAAAAACATTTCTACTAGCTGAAACTTCGACGTGAGGTCAACAAGTATATCAGGTCCTGCATTGCCTATGCTATTGCCAAACCGACCACTAAGAAACAGGGCCTGTACACCCCTCTTCCTACTCCTGACATGCCATGGGAATCCATCTCAATGGACTACATGTCGGGCCTCCCATACAGTAAGAGGGGAAATGACTGTGTTTTTGTGGTTGTTGATCGTTTTTCTAAGATGGTGATTCTGGCCATCTCCAAGAAGAGCATCACAACGAAGGCCACTGCCAAGTTCTTCTTTGAACGAGTCTGGGTACATTTTGGAATCCCACACACCATTGTATCAGATCAAGATAGTCAATTTCTCAACACATTCTGGTCGAGCCTCTGGTCACTGCTGGACACCAAGCTCACCAAATTCATGGCCTTCCACTCCCAGAAAGATGGCCAAACTGAGGTTGTAAATTGAATGATCATGCATATCCTACGCATGTATAATTCCAAGAACCCTCACACATGGGATGAAATTCTTCCCTATGTCCAACATAGCTACAACCAAGCCCTGCATAACTCAATCAACTACAACCCCTTTCAGGTGGGGTTGGGATTCCAACCCTTGGGTCCCATAGATGTTGCACTACCCCTTGCGGTCACCTCAATCGACTCATCTCCTGCTCCAACTGAAGCTGACAAAGCCACCTAGTTCATTGAGTGGATCTGACACATCCGCCAATAGGTTCAGGATATCCTACAAAATTCCAATGACAAGTACAAGCAATGCCATGATCAACAACGGGTGCCACATAAATTTCAGGTGGGCGACAAAGTTTGGTTGCACTTGTAGAAAGAACGCCTTACATGACCCCATCATAAGCTTCTCCCACTTCATTATGGGTTGTACACCATCACCAAGGTTGTGGGTGATAATTCTTTTGAGCTCAACATTCCTCCTTTCCTTGGCCTGTACCCAGTGTTCAACGTGAATCTCCTTCGACCTTATTTCCCACCATTATTGGACACATCAATGATAGTAGAACAAATGACACCAATAGAGATCAACCCTACCTGCATACAACAGGAATCCACTGACCATATTGTGGAAAAATAGGTCAAGGGCACTCGCCAACAAATGATCCAGCTTTATCGAGTTGTCAAAGCAAGGCATCTCCTGCACCAAGGCAAGTGGCTCATCTGGGGCCAAATTCAACAGAAATTTCCTCATCTGATGGGGTAACTCAACGCAATGGAGACCATTGATTCCTAAGGGGGTAGGATTGATCTATATGAATTTAAATGGCCTCCCACCTATTCCAACTGGCTCATTTTGGCAGTTTTCCATTTTGGTAGTTTTTTCCTGGTTTTCAGGTCCCTGACTTCCGGGGCCGTTTTGAGGCCCTAAACAACGTTTTTAGGGCTTTCCATGATTAGAGTATACATTGAGTCAAAGTCTGATGACAACATGTGTATTCCTCGGATAGACCTTTCCAACGGGCTATCGTGCGCCTAAAACGAAGATCATATGCAAAAGTTACGACCCCGAGAAGTTGATGTACTAACTTACCCTAACGAGGCCCACATGACTTTTGGCACTTCATCTCCTAGGGTTAGGTTTTTGGATGTCTCGGGTTTTTGACATTCTTGTTTCTGGTAAAAACACCTTCAGAGCCTCGTTGTAATCATCTTCTTGCTAATGAGTGCAAATGACACATCTCTTCTCAGAGATAAGCCGCCACCATTCCAACAGGCTTGTTTTCCACTACATTTTACAGTTTCAGCTTATTTCCTTATTGAATAGAAATAGTTTTATTGTATCTCTGTTATTATGTGTTAAGCATATTTTAATAATCTATATTCATTTCATTATGCTCATAAAATACAGATCAGTTACATTTAGAACATTCATACCAATCGGGTCAACTGGCCCAACCAAATAAATGGTATTCGACCTTTCAATAGCATCCGACGTGAAAATGTTCGACCTCTACAATGAATTCACAAAAGAAATGGAAAGTAGGTGGAAAATTTCCATGAAGGATGGAGATCATCTTACAAAGAGAAAATACAAAGAGAAAGAAGTATTATAGGGCTATATGACACTAGTAAAAGAAAATCTTGGCATAGAATAGTCGACAGAAGAAATAGGCCCCTTGGAAGCATTCATAGGACTTGTCAAAGCAGCGGTCGAGGAAAATTCCTGAAGTTAGCAAGAGATATGGGAGCTCAAGAGAGAAAACAAAGAAATAAAGTAGCTGCACAATGAAATTATGATACCTAATTAAAAGCTAGTCACCAACCAGAATGCAACAATCCTCCACGCAGAACATGAAACATAGAAGTTAAACAAAGTTTAGAAAGGGAAAGCAAGAAAGTAGCTGAATTAAATACTATAGTTAGTAACTAGCCCTTGTATTTTTCCTAAGCCTACAATAAAATAATATCCCAAAAGATAGTGATCGCAGACATAAGGAAAACAAAGGACATGACAAGTGACCCAAAACTGAAGATTTCTCTAGCAACCCAGATCACAAAAGATAAAGAAGTGGAGATGCAACTTGAACAACAAGAGAGAGAGAGCGGCTCAGAGAAGGGAAGAAGGCCTAGATGGAAATGAATATTTCCACCAGAAACTTCGACCAAATTTTGGGAAAGTTACATGAAGAAGGAGAAACGTTTGACCCAGAGTCGACACCGTTCCAAGATCGTCTATAATAGATAAATTGGACTTATTAGCACAATTGAAAACAATAGGTGTGGAGGAGCAATACTTGATATATGAGTGGCATATGTTTTCCCAACATCTAAAGTAGATGGGATCCAAAAATATATCAGACATCATTTGAAGGCATGTCACAACATCCTGTACAATCAGGTGTTACCTCATTGTTGGTTGTGGAGCCTGATTATCTTCCTGATTAAGAGGTCATTGCTTTCAGCCGTGTTGATACCCCATGAAGTATTTACACCCCAAAATTATGTACACTCTTCCACGCAGGGGAGTGCAGAGGGGGGGTACCCCCTCTGCGGGGTCCGGGGGAAGCGGGCCCCTAGAGAAAAAATTGCCTTGTAAAAGTATATTGTAATTTCATTGTAAATCTGGACCGTTCATTATAAGGTCACAGATCTAATGGTAGAGATTATGTTAGGGTTTTTTTCCCTAGAAGGAAACCCTCTTTTATGAGGGAAATGTATCGTGGCTATTGTTGATAGTGAATATTGTATTCTGAGAGAGGAGACTGTGAGAGAAAGAAGAGGAAGTTACAACGGGTTTTGCTGTAGGTTGTATCCCTTCATTTGCTGGATAATAATAAAGGAAGGAACTGACAATTTATCTGGTGGACGTAGCCCACATTGGGTGAACCACGTAAATCTGTGTCTCTCTTGTATTGTGTGTCTTCTGTGTTTTGTTTATGCATTTGTTTTATTTTTATTGCTCCGCGGTCCTGTTTTTCTAACAACTGGTATCAGAGCGTAAGGTAACTTGCAGGAAAAGAGGGTTCCTGGTTCGAGTGGGAGCAATGTCAGAAGATGGAAAGTTTAGGGTCGAGAAATTTAACAACCAAAACTACCAGTTATGGAAGATGCAGATGGAAGACTATTTATATCAGAAGGATCTATTCCTACCATTGAGCAGAGTAGCAAAGAAGCCGACATCCATGAAGGATGAAGAATGGGAGATTCTTGACAGAAAGGCTCTAGGAACGATACGGCTGAGCCTGGCAGCATCGGTGGCCTTCAATATTTCTAAAGAAAAGACAACGAAGGCTTTGATGGATGCGTTGGCCAAATTGTATGAAAAACCCTCGGCATCGAATAAGGTATTTCTAACGAAGAGATTATTTAATATGAAGATGTCAGAATGTGGGTCTGTTGCAGATCATTTAAATGATTTTAATACGATTACTAATCAACTAAGTTCTATAAAAGTGGACTTTGATGATGAGGTTAGGGCTCTTCTCATATTGTGCTCATTGCCAGAAAGCTGGAATGGCTTGGTCATGGCTGTAAGTAACTCTGTCTCTGGTTCAAATACTTTAAAATTTGATGATGTTGTTGGTGTTATC
>ML813151.1:104207-125189 GCA_009831015.1 Picea engelmannii
TATATATATGTTGAACACACCACCCACACTAATAGGGTGGGGGGGTGAATTAGTGTGTGGACTTTTCTAACTTTTCTTCTTGCAAGTTAGCATTTAAAACATAATTGTACAAATTAAGAACAATTAAATCATAATCACAATGGACAAGAGATACCAGATGTTTGTATAAGCTTTTGTATAATGTATATGTATATATGTTACTATAGTAATAAAGATTTTCCCAGCACCAACTATTTTTTATCAACACCAACTGAAGTAAGGAGCACCAACTCCTAGGAGAGCACCAACTCTCAAGAAAGACCCAGCTTGCCACAAGACCCAGCTTGCTGATAGAATGCAATCTATCCAACTAGAGTTCATATAGTAATTCAACTCTAGTAGCATTGATCCATTATTGAATCAACTCTATTTCATCATCAAAGGCATACCATCAACACTCATCACTGCACTTCATCTTCTCTTTGAAATTCATGCCTTCTTCACTTCTTCTTTCCTCTGATATTCGTGCCTTTCATCACTTCTTCTTCTCTCTAATATTCACATGGACCTTAGGTTTGTATCCCCTTCATTTTTCTCTATAGGCTGCTCTTTCTCAGCGAGCCTATCTTTTCCACAATCTCATCTTCTTCCCCAAGCACACATCCAATGAACCAATCATGGTTGTATTTATACTTTCTTATGCTCAAAACTTATTTAAGTTATTGGGCCGACTTGTGCAACAAGTTATAACTAACTTGTCCATTTACAACAACTTTGGGACCACCAAAGATCATTGTTTCGGGTCTTCAACATTAAACCTGGCATCCCCTTTTACTTTCATAAATCGATCACAGGTATGGATCGATTTCCTTCGTCTTTGTGATAACAAAAATCAAAGCTTCCTTCAAACCATGTTCATATGATCATAGGTGTAGAACCACATGCTTATCAATTTTAGTGACGCATTACATTCTGCCTTTTAAATCTCTTTACCATATGACCAACGACAGTGACCTCACATGACCATGCGATTACGGGCACGCCCAAAGGTGGTTTGAAATCAAACTACGTTTCGCCCTACAATTTACCTCATGCCTCCACGTGTCCTTTCTTCAAAACCATGGTTTCGATTGTGGCCCACCCTCAACTTATTAAATTTCATGCACGTTCAATCCCCGCAATGCGACGGGACTGTCGATCTCACGATATTGATGGTGCTCCTGGACTGACAGTTCAGATTTGTTCTTTCAAGATCTGCAGATCAGATCTAGCCTTCCTAAATCAACGACTGTGATTTATTTCATGATCCGGGCTTCAGGAGTTTCAACTCTCAAACCCTTCTTTCCTCCGTATGTCAATCTTCCAGAGTCGATGATCTATAGACACCTGTCCTTCTCAATCAACAACTATATCAATGGTCTTGTGTCCCCTTTCTTGATCAACGATCGAGATCTCCTTCGGGTCTCTGGACTTTGGAGATTTCAAATCTCAACCCCTTCTTTCCTCCATACGTCAATCTTCTGGAGCTGACAATCCACTGACACGTGTCCCTTTTAGATCAACGACTACAATCCTTTTTCATCTCTAGACTTAGGAATTATCAAGTCTCAACTTTCACTGTAGTATGATCAACGATTGAGAATACTCCCGAAGTGATCTTCAGATCAGACGACTTATGTCCACTTTGGGACTTCGACGTTCGGGACTTTAGGCTAATCGCTGCTCCATTTTTCTCCAGAGTGATCACCTGTTGAGTAAGTCGTAAGTGGTGGAGACTGATTTTTGTCGGTTAATACTTCCACTTACACTATCCTTCCATTGTAGTAGATCAACGGTCAAGAATGCTCCTGAAGTGATCTTCAGATCATACATTTCGTGTCCACTTCGAGACTTCAACATTCGGGACTTTGGGACTTTGGGCAAGTGCTGGTGGTAAAAATATCGAAGTAAAACTCCCGTAGTGACGTAACTTACTTACGTCACTTGATGACATGTCACAAGCCGAGTAGCTACCATGTGTCACTCAGATTCGTGATTTGCAATTCAACTTGACACTTGTCATTGTCTGATTGTGCCATGTTTCCTTGCTGATGTAGTCTTGCTGACGTGGATCTCCTCATGTGGCATATGTTCTTCTCCTGGATCTAATGGTTGTCCTAACTCCCAAAATGTATCTCAGATCGACGGTTGAGAGTGACTTCAGAATTTTTTCCTTCAGAACTTAGGGACTTTGACATTTGTTGGTGGTGAAACTCGTGGTGAAACTTCTGAAGTAAATCTCCCGAAGTGACGTAACTTACTGACATCATGTGTTGACATGGCATGGGCCGATTTCCTCTTGACACTTGTCATCATCTAATTATGGCATGTGTATTTGCTAACGTGGTCTGCTAACATGTTCTACCAACTTGGTTCTCTCTAATCTAACGGTCATTGTATATTCTCTAGATCTGATGGTCCTTATTCATTTCGGATTTTGGGACTTCGGGTAATTCAACTTTTCAAGTCGCCAATTCTTTCAAAGTGAGATTCCTCGAACAATTACCTCCTCGCAACTTTAGTCCCAAAATAAATGTTGTTCATCGATCATGTTCTTAGATCGATGGCTTGATCTATCTACGATGCTGCTTTTCTAGCTTATCCTGTCCTTCCACTTAGAATGATCCAACGGTTGTCGGGTATTCGTGTATTCAAATTCTCAACCCTTTTTGTCCCGCTTATCCTATCCTTCTAATTTAAAGTGATCCAATGGTTATGAAGACTCTTGAAGCAGATCCATGATCAAGGATGATTGTGGAACCACAACTTGCGAGCGATTTAACTCGTCACCCAAACTTCGCAATTTGAAGTTGTGCACTGTTGATGAGTCAACCACAATCGTTGATCTTCGAAGCTATAGGATCGGATAGTCCCGACTAATTATGGGATTGGAACT
The DNA here is from genome assembly GCA_009831015.1 of Picea engelmannii. Classification (NCBI taxonomy): domain Eukaryota; kingdom Viridiplantae; phylum Streptophyta; class Pinopsida; order Pinales; family Pinaceae; genus Picea; species Picea engelmannii. Next base: position 107,122 of record ML813151.1, read on the forward strand.
GGTGATTCGTTTAATTCTCCTTTCGATCTCTGCAATATATCCTTGTCGTTGATCTGGCTTGCAGATCCAACGGTCACAATCCTCCAATGGTCCTCAAGCCCATGGTCACTCATATGACCGACGTCTGTAATATGAGACTATCAGCACAGTCAATTGCTTGATCGAACGACTGTTGAGGCTTCTCACCCTGAGCTTACGCTTTTCCTTCTGAGCTTTGATCTTTGCATACTGTTCGCTCCTCCTCCTGAGCTTACGATTCCTTCTGAGCTTTGATCTCTGCATACCGTTCGCTCCTCCTCCTGAGCTTGTGCTTTTGATCTCTGCATATTGTTTGACATTTTCTGCTAACTGATATACTGTTGACATCAATGGCAATTTCATCTATGATAAATCACAATGATAATTCATCATAACAACAAATCATCACATCATAATGGCATCGATTGTTGACATCAATGACAATATGTCCAACAATATAGTCTTGTATATTATATACTACTCTCTTGTATATTATATATTGGTAAATTCTCGTACTTTCTCCTACTGATTACAAAATTAATGTTGTGGCTAAGATAGCATAGAGGATTGTGAGTATAAGTTGTGGCAGAATGCATTATACCGACTGTGGGTTTCATGTTGTAGCAGATGTGTGTTGTAGCAGTAGGTGTGTTACAACAGAGACACGTTGCATAAGACACATGTCACAGAAGAATATTTGTTGTTGCAGGAGATGTGTTTCAATGAGAGGTGTGTTGCAGCAAAAGGTGTGTTGCAGCAGAAGGTATGTTGCAGCAGAAGGCTTGTGACAACAAAAGATGTGTTGCAACAACAATTGTGTTGCAATAGAAGGTGTGTGACATTAGAAAATGTGTTTTAATAATAGGTGTATTGTAGTAGAAAGTGTGTTGAAACAGAAGGTGTGTGATAGAAGAATATGTGTTGCAGCAACATGTGTGTTACAGTAGAGGGTGTGTTGCATCATAAGGCATGTTACAACATAAGGTGAGTTGCGGCAAGTGAATGTGTCGTAGATGAGTAAATAAAGACTAGTATTCAATAACATGTATTTACCGTTGCTATAGGAAACAAAACATGGATATGTGATAGTCAATGTACAACCCTAGGGGTTGTGGCAATGAGGAAGAAGCATTAGGAAAACTATGGTCCCAATTATTACCAACTCAAGGAATGTTTCGTTGCATATGTAATCTGATGGTAGGGGGTCGATAGTTGATGCATCAATGTATATGGTCTCCTATGAATCATGTAAGGTTATCATGATAGATGGGAAATGTGTGAGATCACGTAAGGTTATGATGACTTTTGAGCAATGTGGGAAGGATGATAAAAGGAAAACACATTCAATATAATAATAAGTAACAAAGTGCCATCATAATCACACATGGTATGGTGAGCATGCAATTAATATAGATTATAAACTCACAACTAATATATATTATAATTTTAAGAGACTACACTTACTTTAGACTAAAATATTTGCATAATAAATGCATATAGAAAAATTCATATAAATGCTCAAGACATGCACAACATGCATTGAAAATTTCATTGCATCATCTCAAGCCTTTGGATTGGGGTAGTTGATATTTTCAAAGTCATGGAGTGCAAATTCTCTTCATGTTAAGTGGGTGAAGTATTATATTACTCTTCATTAATTTTAACTTTGTTGAAATGATGATTTTAATTGTTCTTCTACAGTATTTTGTTCATTGCAATAGTAAATTTAGAAATTGATGCCACCAAAGACAACTTTCATTGGGAATACCTTTAGATTCCTTCTTGGGATGTAAGAAAAACATCATTGAGTAATTGTATTTTTGGATATTCAATGGAATTAATATAAATGTATTTCTTAATTTGACATTTGTTTTATAAAGTGGTTGGTTTGATGTGTACTATTGGAAAACAAATTCCTTGTTTCTAATAAATGTTTTGTCGAATGTTTGAACATACTAAATGCATTTTTTTTTATAATATCATCGATTTAATGTTCGATATTTTTGCAATAAATATTCTTACAACTAGATACCTATCTATGAATTACTGTTGCACCCCACTACAATGTCAAATGGAGAGAACATTGTTAAATAGACACAACTTGGATATGAAGCATGCAAATTAAAATATAAAACACACAAACACTCAAAAATTACATTAAATTCCTTGAATATATGGATTAAATCCATCATAAAATTGACTTCTTTATTGTCTAATTCAATAGATAAATGTTTCACAATGTGGTGCAAGTATACTATCAGTGGATTATCCTTCTCCCTAGTACACAAATTATTCTTCTTTATCTCTTCAATGTGTTGTTTTTTAGTTTCCATGCCCACAATTAACATGTATTGTTCCAACTCCAACATAGTTAAGTGAGATTCCAAATTTTCCCTTCAAATTTACTTCAACAATGAGTAAAAAATTTAAAATAACCCCCAATAATAAATCACAACGAGTACTTCACTGGATAGAAATTCACCACAAGTGATATTGATGATGAATGATTTTGTTGATTTGAAAGACTATTCACGGTCTTAAAGATAACATCACAAGGATAAGTCCTCATGCATTTTTAGAGAGGTGGAATTCCTCTTTGTTAATTAAAATACAAGAATCTAACAAATTCTTGAGGAGGACCAGACGTATTCTTGAAAGCATATTCACATGCAGGGAATGTTACAAAACTAGACTTTGAGGAAATCAATATTCACATATAAGAACGCCTAAGAGAGGACCATGCCTATTCAAAAATGAATATTTACGATAGTATATAGGACTGTAAAACATAAAAGTATGAAATTTTAAGGACTGCATTTCCATCATATTATAATCAAAGTAGAACACATAATTAGACACAATAAGAAATATAAGCCACATTTGCAGAGAACTTAACACGATTTTGCAATTAAATATCAAAGAGACTTTGATAGACACACTCTTGAAATCTCATGCTTAAGGTGCAAAGTTAGAGAAATCACTAGACATGTGCCTAATAGTTCTCCGGGGATACTAAAAAAATATACAAATGTTTTAAAAATAATTTTCTATAATATTTGTAAAATCAATGTGTTTTTCCTAAATAGACTGGGATGGGGGTCCCATGGACGAATAAAACAAAGACCTGAAAGAAACAAAGGATATAGTTAGGAATCAACCTTTGTTTTTCACAAAACATGAAACAAGAAAGGTTGGATGACTACTATCTGAGAAGAAAAGGGAGTAAAGGCTTAGAAATATCACTACTTGACTTACTATGATGGAAAAACCCAACTTGTCATTTTCTTTTTTATGTCCCTTTTGTAGAGTGCTCAGTTGGAGGTTCCTTAACGATAGTAACTCCCTTCTACTAATATGGTTCATTTATTTTGATCAATGCATTCTTTAACCATAATTCAATGTACTCTTACATGGGAGAAATTATTGTTTCATGCTTGATTCTTGTATTGAAAAATTCATTTTCAATATCTTTAAAATAATAAATTAGCAAGTGAAGTGTATCTTCAATGTCTTCATTTTTATTCACATAGTGGACTAGCCACTTCTCCATTTCTTCCTCCAAATATTCAACTTGTTGGAACCTCAGATTATAATGGTTCATCACACTTCTATTATAATCAGTCAGTCAGGTGGTCGACCAACATATAGAAATAGTCGATTGGGTGATCGAACAGATATATGCATTAATCGATCGAGTAGTCGACAATCCTGTCAGTAGGACATTTGACCAATAGTTAAAGACAGTCGGTTTGTGTATTGACCAACCAAGCAATCGAATAGGAATTGGATGCATGGGTGGTTGAGTTGGACCTTGAAGAGAAAACTAGACAAGATGGATTTGATGGAGTCAACTATAAGAACTGACGGTTGCATGTGGAAAAGATCTTCCTGATTCCAAGGAAGGTGGTTAAATATTGAGGCTATAAACAACAGACCTGATGGGTCATTATCATATGTCAATTATGGTGAAAATGGTGCATGTTCAATATGCATTGTGATGTTCTGATCATAATCCATTGTGCTTAAGTGTTGTAACGGTGTCTTTAGACACCACCAATTTCTTGAAGGTTATTCCTGATCTTTGATTATCTGTAGTTTGTTCATTTGTTTTTATCAGGTTACACCTAATCCCCAACATGGTATCAAAGAGAATGTTTTAGACCTTGCTTTTTGTCTACAAATCTTGTTGAGTTGGATCTATTTGTGATTGACTCTAGGTTGGTGATTTGTTGATTGTAACCTTGGAAACAAATCAGATTTGTTAAGATTTTTGGACACACCGACCACACTGAAAGGGGGGGCTGAATCAATGTGTGTCTTTTTTACAATTATTTCTTCCTTTAGTTAGCAACCACTTCAAACATTATTATTCATTACTAACATTCATTATTAGCTTCTTGCATGTAAACATATATAAACAACATTCATCAATAATAAATAACTATGAACCATCATAATGATCACAATGAACACTAGATATATGTGTAAGATTTCGTATTATGTTATTACATGAGGACTACAATCTCTGGGGGTTTATCAGCACCAACTGAAAAGGAGCACCAACTCCAAGAGAGTACCAACTCTCAAATACAAGAATCATCTCATATATCTCAGCACCAACTAAGATGTGAGAATTCCAACCATCAAGTACAAGACCCAACTTGTAGACATAAAACAATGTGTCCAATCTATACCAACAACCTGTACCAACCTGTACCAATAACCTATCACAATCTATACCAATCAACATGTACCAATCAACCTGTACTATTAACCATGTACATCAATCACTCACACAACATGTACCATCACAAGTGCATCAACTATGTACAACACAACCTATCACAACAACCTCTCACATCAACTTGTCTCATCAATATGATCAATCAAACATGATCTAATCACATAGATCAACCAACAAGATAACTCTCTCAATCATATTCACAATATCACTTAGATGTGCATCAACATACAACCCTCACCAACATGTACCAATATGCCAAGACATGTATACACATCATGTGTCAAGAACACTACACAAATCACCAACAACATAACCAACAAGTGTCTCTCACAGTGTACCAAGAATGTACAAATCATGTACCAACATCACCATACCATAAACTTCATGTATATTACAAATCATCAACTAAGTGTCTCATTCATGAACCCAACATATACCTCAACCATATACAAAAACATTCATCAAGACAACCAACAAGAGTCCTCTAGCAATACATCACAGATCCATAAGACAAATACCATAAACCCTTACACAAGAACATGTGTCAATCCTCACTTTTATGTAGCCTCAAGCATGTACCATGTCATGACCAATGGTAACCATCAAAAACTTGCATATAGACATACCTTTAATCTCGTAGCAATCTTGCTGCATCATCATTAAGAACTATACCATACGATGCAACAATTGGAATAATTACAATCTGTAAATCTGATGTGGCTACCGAACTGCCAAGTTTATGTAGATGCCAAATCACTCGCAGTTACAGAAACTACTCTTTCTGTAGCTACTGAAACATGCGGCTACAGAAACACCTGTGGCTACAAAATTGCTAATTACCGAAACTACTCTTTCTGCAGCTACCGAAACCTATGGCTATAGAAACACCCGCGGCTACATAATTGCCATTTTTTGCAGCTACTGAAACCTGTGGCTACAAAAACACCCACGGCTACAAAATTGTCATTTTTTGTAGCTACCAAAACCTGCGGCTACAGAAACAACCACGACTACATAATTGTCGTTTTCGATAGCTACCGAAACATGTGCTTCTTCAGACCTTCATGCAACTTCATATTTGGCAATGATGTACCTGCAATAAACCTTTCACAAGATATTCAATGTACTCAATAGTTACTAATAAGAGACCCTTTCTCTCTTATTTATACTTGCCAAGTTCCTTCGTCTAGAAGTTTCCTTGTAACTACTTTTTCCATCTTCTAGGGTTAACCGCTTTCTTGTTGCAACCAACTTTCCTTAATTATTCCCTACATAACTCCTTTACCCTTCTTGTTGCAACCACTTCATTAATTAATTAATTTATTATACAACCACTTTGACTAGGGAATCTTCTTTATGAAATTCTAGAATCTTTTGACTTCTTGTTGACCTTCTAGGGGCTTCTAGATTACTCTAAAGCGTTCTCCAACTTCTCAAGGCCATATGTCCCTAACCATGAGGAATAACGTGGTGTTCCACATATCACCGAAAATAGACTGATGATCACTATCCATCCATCCACATCTGATGACCTCTTGACCTATTCTTAAACCTATTTTCTTCCACACAACTTCGAGCTTCATGACCACACATCTAGGATTACTCAACCACTTAACCATTTGTACTTTTCAAATCATATTCCCATGAGGTATTTCACCATAAGGGGACCAATTTGAGAACTTTAACCAAGAGCGTCTTTTCATGAGGGCTTACACCATAAGGGGACCACTTTGGAGTTCATCCATTTGGTACTTCTTATATAAGAGCATTCATGATCATCGACTACCTTGGATATCAACCATGACATGACATCAATGATACAACTTCCTTTAACATAAACCTTGACATCAATGACAACACATCACCATGAAACCACTTGACATCAACCCTTTGAAATCAATCCTTTGACATCAATGACAACTTATTCCAACAAAGATATCGAATATGGCTTCGAAGATCGATCATTTTGTTCTAAATGGATGAAATTATGTTGTTTGGGCACTAGACATGGAAACCCTACTGAAGAGTAAAGGAATATGGAAATATAGAAATATTGTGATTTTGTTGGCATAACGGAAGACCCAGGGTTCAACTCTAATAGCGCACCAACAAACCCTAACTACTGGCCCTTTCAAAAACACCCGCAAAGAAGATGAAGTCTCACCCGAAGTAGCAATAGGGGGGTTGCAGGACACATGTGTCTACAACCAGAGGAAGTGTAAGATGAATCCAGAACAACAACACAAGATAACTTAGATATTATTAACAATATTATGCTTAACTTCGCAAAGTTAGTTATATATTCTTATCTTCAGTAGGAAAAATAACAATGCAATCACAGTATAAAATATAGAAAATATTGACGTATTTTTGGGACTTCGACAAGCCGTCAAAGGTGGAGCGAAAGTCGAAGTGGAGATCGCAGGATCTTAGCCCCTTTTTAGGGATTTTTGGGTTTTGGGCTTATGTAACGGGTATGGGGATGTTGGCCCATGGGTTTACCCATGTTTAGGCCCTTTTTGTAATGTATAAATAGAAAGCCAAGTGATGTAGGAAGTAGTTCGATCTATGTGATTGAAGAGAGGCTAAACACTGTGCTAAGTGCAACTTGTAAGTGCTTTGTGCATTCTATATTGAGGACTTGCAGAGCTAAGTGCAAGTGATTGTAAGAGACTGTGAAGAGGCTTTGTGCTATAACTTAGGGAAGGAGGATCTAGCAGAGTGCGTGCAGATCTCCCGTCCTCTACGGAGTAAGATATCATGGCTCTGTGCATGTAGAAGATTGACAGAAAGAAATAAAGAAGAAAAGATGGTGGACGTAGCCCTAGGGTGGGGGTGAACCACGTATACCCTGTGTCGTAGTTTCTTTGTGATTTATGGTTGTTCTCTTATTTATGTGGTTAAATGATTAGTGCACTGACATATGCTTAGAAGGATCCAATATGATAACTTAGTGCTGAATAATGTGTTTGAATATTAGATCTAGTCTATGTGGATGTGCTTAGTGATTGAATCTATTGGATCTATGTGAATACTGCGCTGATCTATTATTAGGGTTTAGCTACATTGTAAACTAAGGCTGAATACTAATGAACTATAACTGCTAAGTGATCTATTAAGGTGTTACAATCATAGATCTGTGTCCCAGCTAAGGTTGTAGACATCTGAGTCCTGCAACCACCCCTGTCTCTACCTCGGGTGAGACTTCATCTGCTTCCCAAGTGTTTCCGAAAGGGATGGTAGTTAGGGTTTTGTTGGTGCACTATTGTAAGTGTTGAACCCTGGGTCTGCCCCTTGTACGGACAAATGGTTCCATTGCGGGGACCTGAAACTGTGATTGTTGGGAACTACAAAAAAGAGAAAGCTTTGTGCGTAGATCTATTTCCCTAGTGTGTAGTATTCTACTTTCCCTGTGAAGCTCTGTGCCAAGAAGAAAAGTCAGTTCTGAAGAAAAGAGGTAATATCTTAAAGATTTGTGCTCTGAAAAGAGTAAAGTAAGAAGTTTTGGTTAAAGAGGTAAGATCTTAAATCTTTGTGCTCTGATAAAGGTAAGAATAGTGAAAAGTTTTGATTGAAAAGGTAAGATAAGTGGAAATTTTTGTTTCAAAATTATGGATCTAGGTATGTTTGATAAATTTTGTTCTAGCTTGAAAAGTAGGGCACAACTAGATGAAAGAAGGTTTGATATGAGTAGATATGAAAAAAATAGTGAAAGATATGTTATTCCTATGCATAGAAAGAATGTTTGGACTAACAAATGGATGTAGGATCCTAGAAAGAAATTTTTGCAGGCTAGCTACTATGATCCTAGTGCATAGTACAGGAAAGTCTGGGGATCATTTCAAAGAAAGAGAGGATTAACTCTTTGTTACAGTTGCAGAAGACCGAGACATCTTTCTAAGGAATGCCCTGGTAGAAGACGTAGTTATCTTTGTTGTAAAGCTATGGATCATGAAGTTTTAGATTGCCCTAGAATGATTGCTAAGATTGAAACAATGAATATGAGACAAGAAAAACCTGAGGAAGGTCAATAAACTAAGACCATTGAAGAACCCCAGAAAGAATCAAAGAATTTCTTGCTACAAATGAAATAAACCCTGAATGATCAAAAGAATGTCAACTTGTCAGAGATCTTCAAAGAAAAAGAATGCATAGAAACAAGAATAGGAGACTTCGACATTGACTATGTTCTAGATGAAGAAACATAGGTAAATATCATGACAGAAAGAACTTGGGAAGCTTTAGGAAATCCTGCTATGATTCCTTCATTGGGAGGAATAGGATTATTTAGAGGAAAGATGATAACCCTATGTGGAAGACTCACCCAAATATCTATGAGTTCTCATGGAACCTCGACAGAGGAAGAATTTGAGGTTGTTAAATTTATTGAGAACAACGCCCCATTTGCTATATTACTAGGAAAACCTTGGATTGAAAAGGATTAGGCTAGAAGGAAAGAAGAGGAAGTCTTAGAGAATAAGAAGCAAGAATTAAAAGATTTCATGACTAGGAGGATAACACACTTGATTGAAGAATGGAAGAATAGATCGAAGCTACTTAGAACCAAAAACTTGGATGTCGAAGTTGAAAGAACACAAGCAGACTCACAGACAAGTAGAACACCTACCCCAGATAGAGAAGACACATTACTCTCTGACCCTATGAAATAATATCAACAGCGCAAAGTTACTATGCCAAAAGGAGATAAGAATCAAAATTTAAAGAGGAATACTGAGATGAATATCACAGGGAAGAAGGCTAGAAATCTCAGTAAGAAGAGAGCAAAGATAGAAAAGTTGTAGAAGATTCTAGAAGGAAATTTGTAGAAAGAAGGTTTGCAAAACAAGAACTTTGTCGGGATATTAGAACAACGCAACATGGCACTTTGCCATGGCAAAGAGATATAGCCATTGAAAGCATTATAACCGTTATCCCGATGCCCCGAACGGTTAGAACATAAGTTATATCCAGAAATCTTGCCATCAGACCGTTGGGATAGCGCCACAATAGACATAACTGCATTGATAAAGGCCTCTTCTCCATTGGAGAGATCCGTTACATAGCTGTCTACTTATTCCATCGACTGTTGCACCGAGAACACTTTTGTGAATTGTATCAAAGAGAACTCATTGCTACTGCGTTGTTTACTAAGATTAACACCCATTCTATTGCATTGTGCACTCTGTTATTGACCTAAGTTACCCGATATTAAGCGTGTATGTCAGATGAGATCAATGCCACAGAGAAAGTCATCGAAGAAGTTCTAATCGACCTTATGGCTAAGAAGGTGATGTCCATCGGAGCTCAAGTGTCATCGACGAGAGGAGTGCAAGCCTCCCCGTTGACTGCTCGTGGATCCGGACCATCCCAATAGACAAGAGAAAAGAGAACCAAGCATTGAGATGACTTGGCAAACATGAAGTTAATCTCGAATACATCTACCTCTGGTCGACGCGGTGAGTCGTGACAATGTCCCAAGGTACTTTGATTACACCATGGTTACTGCGTACCTCCCGAAGGGGATACGTGCAGTTAGAACGCAACATGATAAGATCGCAACGTTAAAGTTCAATGACTTCAACCTAGGAGACCGCAAGAACCATAGTATGCTCGCTCCTTACAAATACTTGACCAGGACGAAGGGGAAGAACTCGAAAATAATCCCCCAGCCATGGACTATGAACCTCACGTAGTGCACCCTCTTGAATGTAATGAAAATTCCACATTTTGGAAGGGAAAAGGAGGTTAATGCCTATGTTAAGCTCCTTCTCTCATGTTATCATGGTAGCTACCTATGGCTATACCGAATCATCATAGTCGATCCAACGTTGATCCATAGGATCACCGGATTGAGCATGCAGGGACCCGACCTGTAGGACTTCGACCCAGGGAAGGCTATAGATCATGCATTCGCATAGAAGATCAAAGACACATATGGTGATGTATAAAAGGGAATGCAAGGCTACAAGGTAGCTTCCATCTAGAATGGCACAGTGTGCCTAGCCTACCAGCTAATCACAGGAAAGCTCGTGAGAAAGAACGGACCCACATAGGTCACATGATTCGTTGTTGACCTCACCGAGAAATGTGTAGAAAGAACTCCACATGAACTGGACGAAGTACTTGGTCAAAAAATTGGAATCGAACTATCACAGAGCTCAGGATCAGGGCTATGAGTTCCACTTTAGTTGGCTCCTGATCCTCATCGCATTTACCACTTGGGAGATGCCAGAAGGTGTGACCTTCTCGGGCATTGAGCCATTTGAGCCGTTCGCTACGAAGTTCACCACGCTCTGGTACTCGAGTGATATGGGAAAAAATTAGCAGTCGAATGAGTGTTGGTCACTATAATTGCTTATTTAATTTAAACAATCAAGTGCTACATAAATTGTCAACCCAAGGAAGTTTGTTTATTTCAAAGGTAACCACGCACTATATATGCTCAATTTCAAAAGAAACCTAGAGTTGTAGTAAAGGAAACTATATTAATCACACTTGAATTGAATGAACTGAAGTTCTAACTTGAATTACAGAAAAGCAATCTACCTATTGCAGAGCTCAAAGTTTAAAGAGATGATTAATTGAAGAATCCTGGATTACATTAAAATGAAAACAAGATGCTGCAAATAGGAAAGACTAACTATTCTGAGAACATGACCCTAATTCCCAAGAAGGAATCTTCAACACCTTTTTTCAATCATCACACTTTATGAACTCATTGCTTGACTGAAACAATTAGCACACGTTGAAGACTAACTAATTCCTAACAGAGAACAGGACCCTAATTCCCAAGCAGGAACCTTTAGCACAAGTCTCTGATTAACACACTCATGGAAATAATTTCTAACAGAGAACAGGACCCTAATTCCCAAGAAAGAACCTTCAGCACAAGTCTCTGATTAACACACTCATGAAAATAATTTCTAACAGAGAACAGGACCCTAATTCCCAAGAAGGAACCTTAAGCACAAGTCTCTGATTAACACACTCATGAAAATAATTTCTAACAGAGAACAAGACCCTAATTCCCAAGCAGGAACCTTTAGCACAAGTCTCTGATTAACAAGCTCATGAAAATAATTGAAGGATAACTATTTCTAACAGAGAACATGACCCTAATTCCCAAGCAGGAACCTTCAGCACAAGTCTCTGATTAACAAGCTTTCATAAATTCATCACACAGGATTGCTAACTAGAATGATTAACAGTTACCCAAACATAAATCATATGAAAACAATGTAGCAGCAAGACAGAGTTCAATAAAGTAGTGTTTCAGCAAAACAGATTTTACTCAAAGCATAAACAAAAATAATACTAGCACACTATAAAGCTAATGGGTGAATCTTGTGAAGAAGGTGGGCACTCCCTTCTCACAAGATTCCCCTGGAACGAAGAGACTAGAAAAGGATGCTCAAAACAGTCTTTTATTCATCTATCAATGTATCATATTACAATCTGAAATTGAAGCACGTCATTCTCTGTAAAAATTTCTTAGTACAAAAACTTGGGATCCTCTCGAATGATGATTTCCTCTTATTTAAAGAGGGAATCCCTTCGATACAATTGATAAAAAATTACAGGTGTATATCTGAGTCCTATTCTTAGTCAGATCGACTTTCTAAACTGGAATAGGACATCCTAGTCTCCCGCAACAGAATGCTATTACGAGTGTTGAGTGAGGTGTTGCTATTATGGCTGGAGTAACAACTCTTTCTTGTTTCTGTTGTTGTATGCTGTTTCGGCATCGCAAATCGCGGGCTGTTTCATCCACGAGATTTGCATTCTGACTGTTGCTGTTGACCGCGGACTGTGTAACGACTTCCTCTGTGTTTCAGCATCGTTGACCATGGACTGTGTAATAGCTTCTGTAAGTTGTTATTGACCGTGGACTATGTAACAACATCATGTTTCAGCATCGCCGACCATGGACTGTGTAACAACTTCTATGTTTCAGCATCGTCGACCATGGACTATGTAACAACTTCTGTGAGTTGTTGTTGACCGCGGACTGTGTAACAACATCGTGTTTCAACATCGTCGACCATGAACTGTATAACAGCTTCTGTGAGTTGTTGTTTCAGTAACAGGCCTCAAATGCTAATCTGTAGTTTGAACTGTTTCAGCACTTATACATTTCTAATCAATGGTTAAGTACGAGAGTGATGTAAAATTATATGCAAAAAAGATTAAACGTATAGTAAAGAGAAGAGACGTTGTATACCTTTGGAAAGATAGGATAAAGTGATAATATGAGTTTAAATGTGAGTGAACAAGAGTGTAATGGTGGCAAAAAGTATGGGCAAAAAGGTACATTGTGTGGTCCTAACATCCCCCCCAACTTAAAATGTTGCATGTCCTCAGGCAACTTCACTCTGAATCAGAGTCTAAATACTGACTCTGAGCGTGCAAGTTACTCAAGCAGTAGCTATGGGAGGTGCTATCTGTTGGCGCTTTGAACCCTTGGACTCATTGTAACCTTTGCCAAGCTGTTGTTTTTGTCTTCTTAGGCAACTTATAATGGATTTGATATCTCTCTATTGGAAACCAGAGGATAGGAAAATAAAACTGGTACCCTATCCAGCTTTCAACACATTGCTGAACAGATTGGATGTAGCTAGGTACTCTAGAGATTGTTATCTTGAGGTTGGTAGGGCTAAAAGGATTGTGTTCCTGTCTTTTTTCAGTGGATTGCTGCCAAAACAAGTTGTTTTCCTGGAGGGAAGCAATATTTGTGGATTTGATTAAGCGCTGACAATCCTGAAGCACTGTTGATTGTAGTTGCTGAACATGTTCAGTCATCCCTAGTTTCTTTAAGAACTGATAATATTCTGTGACAAAGGTGGTTGCATTCTGTGGTTCTGGTCTTATCCAGAGAAGGTGATTATCTTCATTGTGCTTGGCAGCCAGAAAGTCATCCTGCCACAAAATCTGATTGTGGAGAAAGGAGGTGAATAACCGAATCTAGATGTCCCCAACAAGAGAGTTAAGGTTCAGCTGCCTATTCTCAGGGATGGCCTCGTTATGAAGGTATGCCTCACAGAGGAGGTGTTGATCCCTAGCAGAGGCTTCTGCAAAGATTTTGACAAAATCTGCTGGGTGTAGTACTGCATGGGTTTTGCCTTCCGTGCTTGATTTGATCTGAAACCATGTAAGTCGTTCCATAAGGAACAAGGAGTAATTGCAGGATGGTTTCCTTGTAGCCAATAGATTTTGTGCCAAGTCAAATACCAGGGCCAATCTTCCTTTCAACTCTTTGTTCTGTTTCTTAAGGGCACTAGCTTCCTGGCGTGTCTACTCTAAAGCTTCCCAATTTGAGTAAGTGTGATTTATCCAGATTTGTCTGTGCTCTTGCAGGTTTTTGGCCTGTGTAGCAGCATACTCTTTCTTCCATTTCTGTATTACTACCTGCTCATCCCATGGCTAGGTTTGTGTTTCAGCGTTGCAAGTAGTGGGGTGAGGTAAGGTCTGAGTGGATTGTTCCACAAAAGTGTGGATGTTGATCTGGCTGGGAAGGGCAGATTCTTCAATAGGCACTGTTTGTACGACTTTGTTAACAAAATCAGGGGTTTCAAATTTGTCATTTGTTGCATGGCAGGGCTTAGTCTTAATCTTGGAAGGTCCTGTTGGTTCTTGTGTTTCAGCTGTAGCTGGTTCTTGTGTAACAACTATAGCTGGTTCTTGTGTAACAACAGGTTGTTCTTCTTTGACTGCAAAATGTGAAGGAGTAGGGGGAGCTCCTAGCATTGGGATTTGAATTACTTTGTAGCCTGCTTGATAGTAGATATCCCCACATTGGCAACACATATATTCTCGGGACGGATTTTCTGTTGTAGTTCCTTCTGACATGGTCGCTGTGCGAGCTAGGGTGTACAAATTAAGTTCCTTCTCATAGGCTTCCTTTGCCATGGCTAGCTCTTGCTTGTAGGCCTCCATTTCAGACTTTAAAAAATAATTTTCTTCTAAGACAGAGGCCATTGTTGGTTCTGGTTGAGGGGTGACTGGTTCTTGTGTAGCAGTCACAGCCGCACTAGCTGGTTTTTGTGGAGCAGCTACAGGATCAGAAACTGCTTCTTGTGTTTCAGCTTCTTGATGTAAGGAGAGTAATGTTGCAGCACCCTGGACCTCTGATTCCTGTATCTCAGTGTCAATATCAGCAACTACTTCTTGTGTTTCAGCTTCTTGATGTAAGGAGAGTAATGTTGCAGCACCCTGGACCTCTGATTCCTGTATCTCAGTGTCAATATCAGCAGTTGGTTATTGTGTTTCAGCTGTAGCTGGTTCTTGTGTTTCAGCCACTGAATGAGTAGTTGGTTCTTGTGTTTCATCTATTGAGTGGGTAGCTGGTTCTTTTGTTTCAGCAACGGAATGGGTAGCTGGTTCTTGTGTTTCAGCTACAGAATGGGTAGCTGGTTTTTGTGTTTCAGCTACTGAATGGGTAGATGGTTCTTGTGTTTCAGCTACTGTGGGTGGAATAGGCAAAGATTTTGGCATTTGAGAGGTTAGAGGTGTACGGGGTATTAGTCAGATGGGTTGGGGGTCTAGGGTAGTGGAAATAGTGGATGGCCTTGTTGAGGCCCTTGTTCATTTTCTTTGTAAGAAGGGCGGAAAGAAAGGAATTTGCTTTCGTTTACGTGGGGGTTTTTCCTCAATGATGGGGCAGGGGGAATTATCTGGCTCAGAATCATCACTAAGAATATGAAGGGCGGGAGTGGATGATTCTGGTAAGGTGTGGGGCAGGCTTGGTATGATAAGGGGGTTAATTGGACTGATTGGTTCTGTAGGCGGGTTGTTAGGTACTTCTGGAGAGTCTGGGGGGTTTTGCGGTTGCTGCTCCTGGAGGTTTTCAAGAATTTGAGCAGCTCTTTGGGGGTTTATGGGTGGGTTGTTTAGTGGAGGGTTTTGTTGGGGAAAACCCCTTTGGATAAGCAGTTGGACGAGATGGTGATGGGTGAGTGAAAGGGTGGGATATTTAGCCTTTCTGCAGTAGTGCACCATATTTTTAAGACAACCAAGCAAATAATAAGGAATATTCACCCGTCTATTATGATGTAAATGAGACAACAAGACAAAATCGTGCTAGTAGACTACCTGGTATCGGCCTTCGCAGGTGAGGTAGTGTTTGACGAATTTTGCGACTTCCGTCCATGGAGGCGGCAAGGAGATGAGTCGGATACCCCGGCCTTTAGGTTCAATTTGTTCCCCTGGCAAGAGGAAGTTCTGCTGGGCATTCCGAATGATATGTTTATGGCTGAACATGTGAATGCCATTGGTAGGGAGACCCGAAACCTGTGCTATATCCTCTTCTGTTACTGAAATTCGGACCCCTTGAACAATTGAATGGTCTTCCTGGAGGTTTTGAGCAAATTGGAGAACCTGTTGTTTATCATACCACTGGAGTCTCTGAAAATAACCGAGCCATCCTGCCTGCTAAAAAATTTGATAAGCTACTGGATAATGTTCTAACAGGGCTGTCGTGGTGGGTTCGTTCCGTATAACAGAGCCTCCCATAGCTACCAGCTCAGTAAAATACACCGTTAAAGAGTTTGAGTAACAGCTTCTACGCAGAGTGAGTTTTCCGAGTGAAGGTATGCAAATGGTGGTGAAGCACGCGAAAGGATAGTAGAATAGGAATGGCGGTGGTGAATTCGTGTGAAATGATGGTATAAAAAGTTTGATATGTCCTCCCCTCCCGTCAAGTGCGGCTAATAATGATTGCACTTGAGTGGTCATAATGATTTGGAATCTTCTCATTAACTATAGCTTAACTGTATTGCATAAAATTTACATACCTCGCCTTACCTTCAGATTCGTGCTGCAACAAAATATAATGCTTGTCCATGATAGTTCTATAGTAGTCGTGGCGGAGACTTTTGATTTGTTAGATGAATTGTATCAAAGATTTGTTGACTGGAAGGACGAAATGTAGTATGAGAGCACAAAATCTTCCTGACGAATAATTTTTGAAAAGTTGGTGTTTCAGCAACGGAAAAGAAGGGGTGAAACAATTGTTGGACGGTGTTGTTTCGTCAATGAGGAAACTGTGAAGAATTGTCGGACTATAGTGTTTTGGCAATAGGGAGAAGGAGAAAATTTGCTGACAATGGTGTTTTAGAAACAAAAAAGAAAGGGCGAAACAATTGCTGGACGGTGTTGTTTTGACAATGGAACTGTGAAGAATTTGCTGGACTGTAGTGTTTTGGAAATAGGGAGAAGGCGAAAAGTTGGTAACAATGGTGTTTCAGCAACAGAAAATAAAGGGCAAAACAATTGCTGGACGTTGTTGTTTCGACAATGGAACTGTGAATAATTTGCTAGACTGTAGTGTTTTGGCAATAGGGAGAAGGAGAAAAGTTGTTGACAATGGTGTTTCAGCAACAGAAAAGAAAGGGCGAAACAATTGCTGGACGGTGTTGTTTCGACAATGGAACTGTGAAGAATTGCTGAACCGTGGCAATGGGAAAATGACGTGGGGTTGGTGACAGTGGTGTTTCAGCAATGGGGAGAATGGTGAAAGGTTGTTGAACAGTAGTGGGGGAAAAATGGTGTGGGGTTGCTGACAGTGGTGTTTCAACAATGGGGCAAATGGTGAAAGGTTGTTGAACAGTGATAAGGGAAAAAGGTGTGGGTTTGCTGACAGTGGTGTTTCAGCAATGGGGAAAGTCAAAAAGTGATGAACAGTGGTGTTTTAGCAATGGGAAATCTTGTCTCTTCGTGAAGTAGGATCGTTCTTTCCTAGTGGCATGTGCTTTGATCGGGAATCTACAAAAATCAATTGTAACATGGTATTTCTTGACAGGGATTATTAGTAAATAAAATCTAATCTAATACTAAAGAAATTAACTTAAAAAGAATTAATTGCAATGAGGGGTAGAAGCCCCCTCTAAAAAGAGGTAATGGGAGTCTGCCACACATGTGGCCTTAAAATCTTCTTTGGAAATAGGGCGTTGGTACAGACGGAGCCGATGACCATTTACAAGTAACGGTGTTTTGGAGTCATCGATTGTGAGGAGCCTTATTGTTCCATTGGGGAAAACAATGTCTACTTCGTAAGGTCCAAGCCATCTTGTACGCAGTTTCCCTTGAAATTATTTGAACCGAGAGTCATACAGTAGGGCCCAATTACCTTTTTAGAACTGCTTATGCTTGATAGTTTTGTCGTGCCATTTGATCTTTGCTGTTGAATTATAGTTGTCTGATGAATGGCATCTAGTCTTTTCTCATCCAATTCATTAAGCTGCTGCAACCTGGCTGTCTGTGCATCGGTCAAATCAAGGTTGACAGCTAAAGCAGTCCTTAAGGTTTTTAT
>ML813151.1:126634-144298 GCA_009831015.1 Picea engelmannii
TGAAAGGGAAGTGTCCAATCAGGTCCTCTAAGAATAGGGGTTGTAGATAACTGATGTTTAAGTGTATTAAATGCTTCCTGGCAAGAATTAGTCCATTTGAATTCAACATTTTTCATCAGTAATACAAACAGGGGAGAAGCTATATTGGAAGAAAATTTGATATATCTTCTGTAGTATCCAACATGTCCTAGAAAACTTCTTACCTCTGTTTGGGTTTTGGGAGTAGGAAGATCCTTAATGACTTGTATCTTGAATGGGTCTACCTGCATTCCTTGAGATGAGATAAAATGTCCAAGCACTATTCCTTCACTCATCATCATGTGACATTTTTCTGTACTTAAGGAGAGTTGGGCTTGTATGCATCATTTGAGAACTTTCTCAAGGTTTTGTAGTGCTTCCTGAAAAGAAACACCATAGGGAGTAAAGTCATCCATAAAGATTTCCATAGAGTCATTAAGCATATCAGAAAAGATTCCTAAAACTTCTCTTTGGAAGGTTGTTGGTGCATTACATAGTCCAAATGGGAGAACTCTATAAGAAAAGGTTCCCCAAGGGCTAGTGAAATTGGTTTTATCTTGATCTTGAGGTGCAATTTTGATCTGGTTATACCCACTGAAACCATCTAAAAATGAGAAAAATTTCTTTCCTGACAAATTATCTAACACCTGATCAATGAATGGTAATGGAAAGTGATCTTTTTGAGTAGCTTTATTTAAGGCTCTATAATCCACACATACTCTCTATTTCCCATTTTTCTTAGGAACTATTACCAACGGGGAAACCCATTCACTGTCTAATATAGGATATATAAACCCTGCATTGAGAAATTTTTGAAGTTCTTCTTTGAGGATTTCTCTTAAATTAAGGTTCATTCGTCATTGAGATTGGCAGATTGGTCGACAATCTTCCTTAATATATATTCGATGAGTACATAATTCAGGAGAGATTCCTTTCATATATGTATAATCCCATGCGAATGCTTCTTTATTTTCCAGAAGTAACTTCATTAATTGTTGTGTTTCAGCATCTGTCAGATTAGGTTTTATGTTCAGTGTTTTGCCAGGTTCAATTTCTACTGGTATGCTTTTAGAAGAGATGGTGTTAGATGTTTGAGGTGGGATTTCCGAGTTGAGGTTTTCTTGATTATCAGGCTCCAACAGTGCAGTTAGTTGGTTATGAGTTTCTGGAGTCAAAGAGGAGGGTTCGCAAATAAAATTATTAATTACTTCATCCTCGGTGGAGTCTTTAAGGCTTAGAGCTTGTCCGATAGTCAAAAGGGGTTGAGTAAGTTTATCATCAAAATCTACCCATACAGAATTATCGTTATTAATTAGGGGTGTAGCGTGAGGGTAGAGGGTAAGATGTTTAGTTTTGTAACTATTTGAAATTGTCATTGAACCTGATCTGCAACTGATAAAAGCATCTGCTGTGGCTAGCCAAGGTCTACCCAAAATTAGAGGGTGGCCCCCCAACTTTGTTTTGGGTTGTAGTACCACAAAGTCAGCTGGATAATTCCAGGATTCTACTGAGATACTGAGGTCTTCAATGACTCCTTCTGGTTTAATTATGGATCAGTTAGCTAATTCTAGGATAGTTGGGGTGTCTCTGACTTCATTTTGTAGTTGTAGTAGTTGTAAGGTTTCCAGAGTCATGATATTAATAGCGGCACCTAAGTCTACCAGGACTCGAGGGATTATCGTTTTTCCAATTTGTACTGAGACAATAGGGTGGTCGGGATCACCATATTTAACTGGGGGAGATTTACCTGACATTAGTGCAGACAAGTCTCCCATAACATGGAATGTAAGGGGATCCTTAATTTTCCTACCATGCTTTTTAACGCAGATGTCTCGCATCGTCCTAGCATAGATTGGTACGTCTCGGAGCGCTTGTAGTAGAGGAATTTTGACATACAAATTTTGTAATTCCCCTAGAAGATTGAAAGCTGGTGGCTCAGGCGTTTTAGTCAAGGGTAAACGCTCAGGAAATGGTGGTTTTGCTATTTCAACAGCATTGTTAGAGGATGATTGTACCTCTTCAGGTACATCATGCTTTTTTGTTTCCTCTTTATTAGAAGAGGTAACATTATCTATGGTAGGTTCCACTATTCTCCCATATCGTAAATGAATATCGTTGCATTGCGCAGGAAGAAGAGAAACTGTAGGCTGGTTATGAATATCAATGCACTGCATAGCTTTATTATTGGGGTTAGGGTTAGGTTGTACATGTAGTTGGGGTATCATTATTTGATTATTTGGTGGAGTACCTGCTGGTAAGGAGAGTGGTTGCAGGAATTGCGATTGAGGTAATTGGTTTGGGAAGGGGGGTTGTTGTCCTCTCTAATTTTGATTCCATTGGTTCTGATATGGTTGTTGTTGCTGTGGAGGCCAAGGAGTCCACATTGATGGATCAACAAAGGGTGGGTTAGTTTGTTGCATGGGTGGGTAATTCATTTGATTTGGGTATTGCATTTGATTATAGGGAGGGTAACTCATTTGATTGAAAGAAGGATAATTATTCCAACGATTAGAAGATGTAAATGGCATGTTAGGATTCATACCTTGTCCCTGTGGTTGCCATTGCCTTCTTTGTGTCAACAGATAGACAGCTTCAACTTCTTCGTCCGTTGGTTGTAATGATTCCTTGATCCCTGGTAAAGATGGAAATTGTTGAGTTTCATGATCTTTATCACAGATGGTGCAGATTGGATTTTTGTCCAATGGACATTCCCTTCGTGGGTGCTTATCTCTGCATTGAGAACAAAATATGGACAGGGCTGCTTCTGCTTCTGCTTGCTTCTTTTGGATCTGCAGGGTATCAATTTGTGAGGCAAAAGAGATTAACATTTCAGTTTTAAAACCTTCAAGTAAATTACCTATCTCGGCTCTTGTTGCTCCCCCACTGGCTGATTTTTGGACTCTTGAAAATGTGGTGTCCCTGCCGTTTGATCTATTTCTTGAAGCTCCTCTTGAACATCTTTTTCATAAATTAACAATTTCATCGTATGATTCCTTAGATATGTCCCCTTTTCCAAGCATATTCAACATATCTAGACAGTCATCCCTTACTCCTTTTAATAATATAGTTTTAAGAATATCCTTACTTACATTGGGGTGACTGGATCTTTGTAGATTATACTATAGCCTTTCTACAAAGTCCTCCAGATTTTCATCTTCTTTCTGCATCATCTTAAATAGATCCTCCCTCTTTTCTCTTGTTCGACAATAGCCCTGGTATTTATTCAGAAATTTATGTTTCATTTGGTCCCAAGTTGTGATTACATGGCCCCCAAGACTCATGAACCATCTTAGTGCATTTCCTTTTAATGTTGCTGGAAATAGTTTTAATTTTTGAGCATTGGAAACGTAATCATAACTTTTGCATAATATATCAAACTCAAAAAGAAATTCATCAGGATCTTCTGAAGACAAACCATGAAAATTAGGTAGTGCTGAGAGTGGAATGTTCTTCATGTGGGCTACTCCTCTAGGAAGATCGCCAATAGGAAATCCTGATATAGAGAAAGAGTTTTCATCATTTACCTCTCCTTCAGGACCTGCCTGTTCTTCATGATGCAATTATTCACTGTACTCATCCATGTTTTCTTCTATCTGTTCCCCTGCTACGCTTGCTCTATCCTCAATGTTTCCTGCTGGTTTCTGGACTGTCTCAAGACTCTAAACTTCTTTCCCTATTTCAAAGTTTGCTTGAAATGAAGGCTGGGATTTTTGTTTCCGAAGGTTTGGTCATTGAGCAACAGATTCGGACTTTGATATAATCTCGTCAATGTAAGTCTTTCTTCCTCCTCTTCCTCTGCCCTTGCCACCTGTAGGGTCAGTATATTTGGGGTCTCCGCGTCCTCTCATGCAATCTTTGTATCTGAAAAATCATAAGTGCTTTTGAAATCTAAAATTACCTTCCCCGGCAATGGCGCCAAAATGTTGGTCACTATAATTGCTTATTTAATTTAAACAATCAAGTGCTACATAAATTGTCAACCCAGGGAAGTCTGTTTATTTCAAAGTTAACCACGCACTATATATGCTCAATTTCAAAAACAACCTAGAGTTGTAGTAAAGGAAACTATATTAATCACACTTGCCTTGAATGAACTGAAGTTCTAACTTGAATTACAGAAAATAAATCTACCTATTGCAGAGCTCAAAGTTTAAAGAGATGATTAATTGAAGAATCCTGGATTACATTAAAATGAAAACAAGATGCTGCAAATAGGAAAGACTAACTATTCTGAGAACAGGACCCTAATTCCCAAGCAGGAATCTTCAGCACCTGTTTTCGATCATCACACTTTATGAACTCATTGCTTGACTGAAACAATTAGCACACGTTGAAGACTAACTAATTCCTAATAGAGAACAGGACCCTAATTCCCAAGAAGGAACCTTCAACACAAGTATTTGATTAACACACTCATGAAAATAATTGAAAGCTAACTATTTATAACAGAGAACAGGACCCTAATTCCCAAGCAGGAACCTTCAGCACAAGTCTCTGATTAACACACTCATGGAAATAATTTCTAACAGAGAACATGACCCTAATTCCCAAGCAAGAACCTTTAGCACAAGTCTCTGATTAACACACTCATGAAAATAATTTCTAACAGAGAACAGGACCCTAATTCCCAAGCAGGAACCTTCAGCACAAGTCTCTGATTAACACACGCATGAAAATAATTTCTAACAGAGAACAGGACCCTAATTCCCAAGCAGGAACCTTCAGCACAAGTCTCTGATTAACAAGCTCATGAAAATAATTGAAGGCTAACTATTTCTAACAGAGAACAGGACCCTAATTCCCAAGCAGGAACCTTCAGCATAAGTCTCTGATTAACAAGCTTTCATAAATTCATCACATAGGATTGCTAACTAGAATGATTAACAATTACCCAAACATAAATCATATGAAAACAATGTAGCAGCAAGACAGAGTTCAATAAAGTAGTGTTTCATCAAAATAGATTTTACTCAAAGCATAAATAGAAATAATACTAGCACACTATAAAGCTAATGGGTGAATCTTGTGAAGAAGGTGGGCCCTCCCTTCTCACAAGATTCCCCTGGAACGAAGAGACTAGAAAAGGATGCTCAAAACAATCTTTTATTCATCTATCAATGTATCATATTACAATCTGAAATTGAAGCACGTCCTTCTCTGTAAAACTTTCTTAGTACAAAAACTTGGGATCCTCTCGAATGATGATTTCCTCTTATTTAAAGAGGGAATCCCTTCGATACAATTGATCAAAATTTACAGGTGTATATCTGAGTCCTATTCTTAGTCAGATCGACTTTCTAAACCAGAATAGGATATCCTAGTCTCCCACAACAGAATTCTATTACGAGTGCTAAGTGAGGTGTTGTTATTATGGCTGGAGTAACAACTCTTTCTTGTTTTTACTGTTGTATGTTGTTTCGGGATCGCAAATCGTGGGTTGTTTCAGCCACGGGATTTGCGTTCTGACTGTTGTTGTTGACCGTGGACTGTGTAACATCTTCTTCTATCTTTCACCATCATTGACCATGGACTGTGTAACAGCTTCTGTAAGTTGCTGTTGACCGCGGACTGTGTAACAACATCATGTTTTAGCATCGTCGACCATGGACTTTGTAACAAATTTTGTGTTTCAGCATCGTCGACCATGGACTGTGTAACAACTTCTGTGTTTCAGCATCGTCGACCATAGACTGTGTAACAACTTTTGTGAGTTGTTGTTTCAGCAACATGCCTGAAATGCTAATCTGCAGTTTGAACTATTTCGACACTTATACATTTCTAATCAATGGTTAAGTACAAGAGTGATGTAAAATTATATGAAAAACAGATTAAACGTATAGTAAAGAGAAGAGACGTTGTATACCTTTGGAAAGATAGGATAAAGTGATAATATGAGTTTAAATGTGAGTGAACAAGAGTGTAATGGTGGCAAAAAGTATGGGAAAAAAGGTACATTGTGTGGTCCTAATAATGAGGTCTTTCATACATATTATCTCCAACTAAAGAGGGCTATTGAAGTTGTCCCTCGCATGACGCAAAACACCCTACATCAGTTCCGACCCCTCATGAAGTTCCGTGTAGATCGACACTTCATTTATATCACCACGTGCACAGATGAACATAAAGAAGAGCTTCAGTCATACTACAAGATCACAGAGGAGGACCTCGAAGAGATAACCAAGGACTGGTCTGCAAAGCTCCTCATCCCCACTGACCCCACAGAAATGTCAGACCCTGAACTAATCGACAACCTTGAGATCACTCATGAAGCAAAAGATACTCCTAGACCCAGCATAAGGAAGAAGACTGAAGAGGTGAAAAATCTGAGCAGTGCATAAGAATAAACGGTTTCAGTATCACCTGGACGAGGGGGTGATGACGAAGTAGATCAAGAAGAGTCCAACGGAAAAGAAGATTAACAGAAATAGGGCAAAGTAACACCACCTAGGGATCCTGTTGGGAGTCTGATCCCTTGAATAAAAGGAAGGTTTCCACCACGAAACCTACTTCTGGAAAGAAATCCAGAGCCACCTTCACTAATATGCAGACTGTGCTCACTATAGATGACTTTGAATTTATCATCGCAGTTGTAGTAGATGCCTCGCAAGACATATTGCAAAAACATGAAGCTAAGCAGGGGGATATGTATGACAAAATCGAGGTTGAACTTAGAGGGGTACAACAGACCCTTCACTCTAGCCACACAGTATCCATTGTGACCCCACCATTATAAGCACCAGAGTTGGGAGATGAGCCTGCCCAACTCCGCAGACTAGATGATCTGACCGAAGCTCACCTTCGTCGAGCACAAGATGAGAAATACCAAGCCATAATGGCCCTGAAACAATCTCAAGAATAAATGGTAGAGCAATGCCAGGTTGCACAAAAGGATAAGGATGACCTTCAAACCAAGTTTGAAGAAGAGAGGGCGCAGGTCAAGCAAGAGAAAGAGAAGTTGCTCGCAGAGCAGCTTAGAGTCAAAGAAGAAGTCAACAGAGCAATTCACTCTGTGATGGGCTTAGAGCCAAAGACATAAGACTAAGTGGATCATCAAGTAGTTCAACTCGTGGAAGCTATCCAACAGCTTCAACAGAGAATAGCAGAATTAGGGCTCTGAATAGTGCCCAACACTCTGCAGGATGTGCGAGATCAAAGAGAAGAAACTGCTCGAAGTGCAATTGAGAGAATCAAGGCCCTCGCCATGGAATGTAAAAACTAAGTGATCACAGTGCCCAGACTTATGAATGACTCACTGAGGATGCTGAACTGAAGGCACTGGAGTCACAGCTCCAGGAGGCAAAGTAGCAAGCAGAAATAGTACAGGCACAGTTGAAGCCCCGGTCAGCCGTTGAGAGGATGAATCGATCCCAAGAACAATGCACTGCTCAATAGTAGGTCCACACTATTTAGAGAAAAGTCATGGAAGTGACTCAGAGGCTCCAACCAATACAGGACAAGGCTTGCCAACAATTCGCAGAGATTAAAGGTCGAGGAGAAGAACTGGAGCAAGTTGTCATTGCAACTGAACAACGCTTAGAGGGACCTGTCAATGAAGCATTTATCCAAGAGTTCGCGAGAAAGAGGCCGTGGTGAAGCAACAGGTCGAAGGAGCTTGAGCCAAGCTTGAGGCTTTTCTAGCAGAGCTACCCAGACCAAAGTGACTCAGGACAAGTCACAGGTGAGTATTGGGGGCCTGTTGGCTCTTGACCAAGTTTTAACGATCCTTGGTCATGTTTGACCTATTTTTGGGACTTCGATAGGCTATCTAAGGTGGAGCGTAAGTTGAAGTGAAGATCGTAAGATCTTGGCCCCTTTTTAGGGATTTTTGGGTTTTGGGATTATGTAACGGGTATGGGGATGTCGGCCCATGGGTTTACCCATGTTTAGGCCCTTTTTGTAATGTATAAATAGAAAGCCAGGCGATGTAGGAAGTAGTTCGATCTATGTGATTGAAGAGAGGCTAGATACTGTGCTAAGTGCGACTTGTAAGTGCTTTTTGCATGCTATGTTGAGAACTTGCAGAGCTAAGTGCAAGTGATTGTAAGAGACTGTGAAGAGGCTTTGTGCTGTAACTCAGGGAAGGAGGATCTAGCAGAGTGCATGAAGATCTCCTGTCCTCTGCGGAGTAAGATATCATGGCTCTATGCATGTAGAATATTGGCAGAAAGAAATAAAGAAGAAAAGTTGGTGGATGTAGCCCCAGGGTGGGGGTGAACCACGTATACCATGTGTTGTGGTTGCTTTGTGATTTATGGTTGTTCTCTTATTTATGTGGTTAAATTCTTAGTGCACTGATATATTCTTAGAAGGATCCAATATGATATCTTAGTGATGAATAATGTGTTTGAATACTAGATCTGGTCTATGTGTATGTGCTTAGTGCTTGAATCTATTGGATCCATGTGAATACTGCATTGATCTATTATTAGGGTTTAGTTGTGGTGTAAACTAAGGCTAAATACTAATGAACTATAACTGCTAAGTGCTCTATTAAGGTTTTATAATCACAAATCTATGTCCCAACTAAGGTTGCAGACATCTGAGTCCTACAACCATCTTTACCTCTACCTAGGGTGAGACTTCATATGCTTCGCAGGTTTTGCCGAAAGGGCTAGTAGTTAGGGTTTTGTTGGTGTGTTGTTGTAAGCGTTGAACCCTGGGTCTGCCCCTTGTGCCAACAGGGTACGTCCACAAAACTGTGTTTATTGATAAAGTAGATGAAAATACACAATTCTATATGTGCACTCAGATTCATATCCTTCTCTCTCTTCTTTATCCCCCAATCCTACGCACGCAGCTGCAGAGTCGATCTTTGCATCCAACTAAAGATCCAAAATACAAGAATTCTCTAAGATATAACAATTTTACATCTCAATCTCTCCATACCTCCCTCTCAACTCTTCTAGACCTCTATTTATCATTCCATGACTCTTAGAAACCCTAGACCAAAGTCTAGGTTCCAAAACCCTAGGTACCAAAACCTTAGGTCCACATAACCCGCATTTTAAGGACTTCACCGACTTGTTATTCCTTTTTCTCCTTGAGGGGATCCAAAGCACCCATTAGTGTCTTCTTTCTCTTGCTGAATTGTCCACGATCTATCTTCCTTGTTTCTTTGTCTTCCTTGATATTCTCTTTCAACGACTTGCTTTCCCTTACTTTGTTCCTTCTTTTATGCTTCTTTAACCACTTCGACCCTTCCATGGTTTGTGTGCCTTCCGCGCACTTTGTACTTTGTATTTCTTCTTCCTTAATCTTCACTTTCTTCCATAATACCTGACCAAGGGCCAACAGGCCCCCAACACTCACATGTGACTCGTCCTGAGTTACTGCAGCGTTGAGCCTTCTATATTACTTCGACTGCAGGCTGCGCGGAGCAGCCTGTACTTTCTTCTCTGTCCCTCCCTATCATGTGAAGACTGTCTTTCCTATGTCTGGTACCCAATTTCAAGTGCACCTGGTACCTAGACCCTTCTTCCTTACTTTTACTGAGAGTTGCAAGGTAGTTGGTTGTCATAATACAGCTTCAATCGACTCCCATTTACTAAACCTTCCTTCCATTCTCCATTAAGGGTATTCAACTGCACGACTCCTCCTTCAGTAACATAGACAACCTCAAATGGCACAAGCCAATGTGCCCTAAAATTTTCTGGATGCTTCATGAACTTGCTGTCATATAAAAGTACCAAATCTCCTTGTTTAATTGCTTTCTTCTTGATATGTCGATCATGGTAAGCCTTTTCTTGTTATTTTTGTACTTGCCGATAAAATCCTGCAATGAACCTGTCTTCCTCTAGTTCCATCAGCTACACGAGCCTATCTTGAACAACGTCGGTGTCATCCATACATGTAAATGCTGCAATTCTTAAACTGGGAACCAAATATTCCATAGGTACCACTGCCTCCAGGCCATAAACTAACTTGAAGGGGGTCTGCGTTGTTAACTTTTTGCAAGTAGTTTGATAATCCCATAACACTGCTGCAATTCTCAAATCCCAATCATCTATGTTAACATTGCAAATCTTGGTCAACACTGTCTCCAATATCTTATTGAACACTTTGACTGTACCATTCACCTATGGGTGGTATGGTGTTCTCTTCTGATGGTGAAATTCAAACTCTCGAGTCAAGGCTTCAATAGTTTCGTTAATGAAGTGTGTGCCTTGATCACTCATAAGGATCTTCGATCATCCAAATTTGGTTATGATATCATCAAAGATGAATCGCGCAGCTGTAGATTCACTACAATCTTTAATTACTCTTGCTTCTGCCCATCTGGTCAAATACTCCGTAGCAGTGATGATATATCGAGCTCCTCTGCGCTTTCCTGGTGGGTTGATAGGTCCCACAAAGTAAATAGCCCATTTTTCAAATGCATGTAAGGTTAACTGAGGTGCTAAAGGAATCTCATCCCTTCTGGACGACTTCCCTACTCTTTGACATACATTGTAGGATCTATAGTATTCCTTAGCATCCTTATGTAAAGTGGGCCACCAGAGGCCAGCTCTGAGAACCTTTTGCTCTATTTATTTCCTTGCATAATGTCCTCCCGCGATACCTTCATGTGATTCTGCAAGAATCAATGGTCTTTCTGACTCCATAACACATCTTCTTAAGATCTCATCTGGTCCCATCTTATATAACTGTCCAGCTATAAGTTGAAAATCTACAACGCAGACTACTGACTATTTCTTCTGAATAATCGTATACTCGCTAGGTGCCATTCTTATGGATAGGAACTGGACTATCTCGACGAAGTGATCATCAACTTTTTTGATGGCCAACAACTGTGCATCTGGTAGTATATCATCCAAACTGGTAGGTTCCTCTCCATGTTCTAATATGGATAAGTGGTCAGGTCCCTTATTCATTCTTCCTGGCTTGACCATGATCTCAAAGTCATACTCCTGGAATAATAGTAGCCATATTCATATTCTCCCCCCCAACACTGGCTTGTTAACTAAGCACTTCAATGCAGAATGATCATTAAACATCTTAAAATGTCCTCCCAACAAGTAGTGTCTAAACTTCTACAACGCATATACCATAGCTAAGCCTTCTCTTTCAGTGGTAGTATAATTCATTTCATATGTAGAAATCTTCCTGCTAGAAAAGGCTATAGGGTGGTCAATATCTTTTGCACTTGGCTGTGCTAAAACTTCTCCTAATGTAATGGATGAAGCATCGACATGAACATGGAATTCCTTACTCCAATCTAGAAAAACCAAAATAGGAGCAATGACCATTTTCTACTTTAATTTGTCAAAGCTTTGCTGGCATTCCTTCATCCATTGAAACTTACTATCCTTCTTTAATAGCTTCTCCATAGGTGTTGTTATCTATGCATAGCCCTTAATAAACTTTCTGTAGTATCTAGTGTGTCCCAATGTAGTGCACAACTGTCTAACCGAAGTAGGAGGAGGTAGATCAATAATGATATCAATCTTGGAAGGATATACCAACATCCTCTGCTTACACACAATTTGTCCTAACAATACTCCAAAAGGTGAAAACAAAATGCACTTCTTCAAGTTCAGGGAAATCTGACATTGCCATCACTTATCTAACATTAATCTCAAACATTCAATATGATCTTTCTGTAGGCTAAAAACAGTCCAGTCATCAAAGTATGCCTCCAAAAACTTGTGTAAAAATTCCTTAAATGCTTCTACCACCACCTTGGAAAAGATGGTTGGTGCATTCTTCAAGCCAAAAGGCATGACAATTTACTGAAAAGAGTCCCATTCTATTGCAAATGTGGTCTTATGTCTGTGCTCCTTAGAAATTCTGATCTGGTGATAGCCTGAAAATCCATTTGTGAATGAATAAACTTCTTGTCCTCCCACATTATCTAGAAATTCATTAGTAAAAGGTGTAGGAAATGGATCATGTAAACATGCATCATTCAATTTCCTTAGATCTACACAGATTCTGATTTCTCCTAACTTCTTATCTTGGACCACCATAGGGCTGATCCATTCAGATTCTTCAATTGGCTCTATGATTCCTGCTTCCAACATTATGTCTAATTCAATCTTAACTTTCTTCTTGTACTTGGGATTCAGTCTATAAGGCCTCTTCTTGACAGGCCTTGCATCTGCTTTCAAAGGAATCTTCATTTCTCCTATGGGCCCTTTAATGCCCTTCATGTCTGTGAACTTGGTTGGAAACAAGTCTTGATACTCATGCAATAGTTTTGTAATCTTACTAATAGTAGCATCATCCCAATAGTCTCCAACATTTTCCAACTTAGGTTCTTTCTCTATTCCAATATTAGCCTTCTTAATTTTAATAGGCTTCCCAACAAAAGGTAATTCAATCCCTGGCCCTTCTATGTCTCTTTGTCCTTTAGTTTATGAAATGTTCACATTCCTAGGGTCATCATCTTCATTAATATTATAACAACCCTGTAACCTTTGAAGAGGTGCAGTCCATTCATCTTCTTCTTTCTCAAGAGGGAGGTTAGGTACTTCCTCAAAGACCTTTTGTATTACAATTTGTAAAGCCTGATCTACTGTGGGGTACTAAATTTCAAATAGGAACGTAGCTATAAAGTTCCAGGTCATACCATACCAATATGTAGTGACTAAGCGTAGTTCTTCTTGAGGATACCAGTTGATAGGCGTAGTATCTAAGGTGTTAATGAACTTATGTACCCACTGTTCTTTAGGAATGCTGCTCCATGATTCCTCACAACTTCGCATATGGTCCCTAGGACAACTCTAACATGTGTATCAAACTTCGCATCCTTCAACTTGGTCTGAAAAGCGCACTGTCAAAAAGGTGTGACATTGTACCCACTCCGTGATGTTCTTCTTGTGTGTTTCCCACCATATAGCTGGAGTTTCTTTCAAGGCTTCATCTAGTGCCAACAACCTCTATTGTAATGGTACAATTCCTTCAAATTAAAATAGAAATTTCTCTAAATTATTCAAGCCATCAAATATAGGAAGATTACTTACTTCTGTGCCAATCCAACGAACTTCCTTAGTCAATCTGGCACACCTCCACGTAGAGACTTCATACATTCTATTCTTCCAATTTTCCAATGCTTCTTCTGAGTCTGATGAGCATGCACTTTCACTTCGCCAACTTAGATTCCCATCTGCTGTAGGATTAATTAATCTTGTTGTCCTGCTGTCAGTTTATAGATGTTTTCTAGCTCATAGGCGCGATCTTCTTCTCTTATAGGTTATGTGTATCTGTGACCTTCATCGGGGTCAAGAGGTGCAATGAACCTAAGGCCATCACCTTCAAATGTCATTCTTCTCTTTTTTAGGTCAACAATAGTCAAATTGTTGAAATCCCAATCAATACCCAACAACGCAAGATAGGGGAAACTATCATCAACAATCTCGATCACTTTGAAGTCTGCAAACATCCTCACTCCATCGATTAACCACTCCTCAATCTAGTCTTCCAAAGGGGATCACCGCCTGCTGATTAACCATCCTGAGCCTAATTGGAGAGTAAATCAACTTAGGTTTTCCCATCAATGCCCAAGTCTTCTTTGTCATAACATTTACTTCTGATCCGAGGTCGAGGACCACATAGTCTATTTCATAGTCTCTAATCTGAGCACTAAGGTGCAGTTCCTTTCTTGTCCTCTTTTTTCTAGATACTTGATTCACATCTCTACTCAACAAAGGATCTACTCTTCCAATTTCATACTGTCTTATTAGGTGTTGTAGTTCCTACACAACCCTTTCATCCTTAATCAAATTAATACAAGTATACAAGAAGTCCACAAGCTTGCTTACCCCTTTTCCTTATCTAGGTAGTGTAGACTGATAAAATTTTGGAGGCATTTCACATTCCCTTACTTCTGGTTGTGCCCGAGATGAAGAATCTTGTTCACCTACAAATTCTCTTCTCACTTCTTCCAAAGTATGCTTTTCTTTTCTTGGATCAAACAATGGTGTCTTCTCTGAAGCTCTTCTGATCCATGATCCATCTGTAGTCTTTCCTGGAGTCACCCTACCTTCTCCTGTGAAAACACCTCCTCTAGTAATAACAATGAATCTAGGTTCCTCATTGTGAGGTTCAACTGATATTAGTTGGACTTGTTGGTTTCCACTTTGTCTTTCCTGAAACTTAGCTAACAATACAGGACAATATTCAATGACATGGTTGAATGAATTATAGTAGCTGCAAGTAGTACAAGGGTTCTGACAATCCCTTTCCAAATGACCTGTCTAGGCGCAGTTATAGCAAATAATCTAACCTCGACCTCGACCCATGCCTCCTCCTCATCCTCTTCCTCTAAACCCACCGCGAGGTTTTAATTTTCCTCTTCCTGGGGATTGAACTGTGCAACATTCCCTTTTGACTATAATTCTTCTTGAATTCTATATGCATCCCTTGACCTTTCATGCATGAGGTCATAATCCGCATAGTCCTTCTGATCATACCCCACAGATTTACAGAATGTGCAATAAAGGTTGGTGGGTGTCTGGACATAATTATGAATATAATAACATTCACCAGGGTGATGTCTATTTCTACATACCTCACACCATGGTAAAGTAGCATGCTTCAAAGGTTTAGGGGCTCCAGAGACCAAGTATTCATTAAATAAAGGACAATGCTCTTTGTCATGGCCCACTGCTTTACATATGATACACTGGATGTCTTCTCTTTTCTCTTTTCCTTTGTCCTTCTTCATGTCTTCAACCTGTAAAGATAAACTAGTTAATTGATTCAAAATCTGACTCATACCTGGATTGGATTCTCCTACAGGGGCTACTTCTAGTTTCATGGAAATATCTAGTGCTTCATCCTACGAAGCGAACTTTTGTTGCATTAGAGGAACTCTAATGTGTGGCAGGAGGGTAGTGATGAACCTTTTCTTATGTTGTTCATATGGAATATGAAAACTTAAATGGCCTGTCAAGGTCTTAAACCTCTGATCAAAATCCCAAATAGGTTCAATTACCTTCTTCTTGATTTCCTTCAACTCTGTAATGAACTGCGACTTCAACTTAGGCTTCTTGAACTCTGCACTCAACGTAGTCTTAATGTCATTTAATGGTTTAGGTGGTACAAATCCTATAACAAACTTCATATCCCATCTCAATGCACGGTCCCTCAAGGTAGTACTAAACTGAGCTCTCTTAACAGCTTCATCGGTGACCTTCTTAATGCTCCATATAGATTCGCATAAGAACTAGTGCTGGTCAGGATCCTCAGATCCATCTCCTCTGAAAATAGGTAACCTCATTTCATCTGCCATTGATTTTCCTTGGTTTCTCGATTGAGTTAGTACTAAAATTATTTTGAAAATACTCTGAGTGCTCTGATTATTCTAGTTACTTTGGTTACTTTGTGTTTCTAAAACAACATGAGGGGTAGCAATACTTACTTCGACAGTAGGCACAGTACTTGAAGTTTCTAGTTCTTTTCGGCGAAGTTCTTCAGTATCTACTTCATCTACCCTTGCGAACTCTGAATACTCTTCTTCTAATAGCTCTACTTCTTCTCCACTGTAGAATCCTTCGTCTTGTGCTAATGGCTCGTAAATATTCTTAAACAGGTTCACAAGAGGAGCCTCTCTGAATGATCTCCCACTGCACGTGTATCCAGCCTTTGTGTCACTATCGCTGTCTGAATTTTTGAACATTAGCTTTAAATTCCAACTGATTACTGTAAATTCAAAATATTCTTCTCATGCAATAACATTTTAATCTTCAACTTCAAAAAGTGTAGAAACTTTCCACTCTGTCAATAGAAAAATCAGTAATGTACCCTCCGATAGTGTTATCGAACCATATATCTACTGCTCTAGACACAACGTTATCAAATTTATTGACTTTCTTAATCAACACTGTTGTCCAAACCACAGGTGGTCTAGATCTGATTTCAAACTGAGTGTCTTCTAGTCTGTCTAACCACTCTTACAATTCCTTATGAACTCTTGCAAATAAAATCTCGTGCACGTCAGTAAAGATGTATCTTCCCAACCAGTCTTCTGTACTAATGCTAGGGTTCTTGTTCTGAGCTATGACGAAGTCCCTTTCTTGTTCTTCTATCCAGTTCTGAATCTCTGTGTTTGATGGAAACCACCTTGACATTCCCTCAAGAAGATCCTGGTCCCAGAAACATAAGCATTTGTTGGTACAAGGGAAGACCCAGGGTTCAACTCTAACAATGCACCAACAAACCCTAACTACTGGCTCTTTCAGAAACACCTGCGAAGCAGATGAAGTCTCACCCGAAGTAGCAATAGGGGGGTTGCAGGACACAGGTGTCTACAACCAGAGGAAGTGTAATATGAATCCATAACAACAATGCAAGATAACTTAGAGATTCTTAACAGTATTATGCTTAACTTTGCGAATTTATTTGTATCTTCTTATCTTCAGTAGGGAAAATAACAATGCAATCATAGTATAAAAGATAGAAAATAACACAGCATCAATCACATAGAACAACAAGATTTTATGTGGTTCACCCTCTCCCTAGGGCTACGTCCATAGAACTGTGTTTATTGATAAAGTAGATGAAAATACACAGTTTTATTTGCGCACTCAATTGCAAATCCTTCTCTCTCTCTTCTTTATCCCCTAACCATGTGCACCTAGCTCCAGAGTCGATCTTCGCACCCAGATGAAGATCCAAAATACAAGAATGATCGAAGACATAACACTTTTACATCTCAATATCCCCATACTTCCCTCTCAACTCTTCTAGACCTCTATTTATCATTCCATGACCCTTAGAAACCCTAGACTGAAGTCTAGGTACCAAAACCTTAGGTCCACATAACCCAAATTTTGAGGTCTTCGCTGACCCGTTCTTCCTTTTTCTCTGCGAGGTGCTCCAAAGCACCCATTAGTGTCTTCTTTCGCTTGTTGATTTGTCCATGATCTATCTTCCTTGTTGCTTTGTATTCCTTGATCTTCTCTTTCAACGAATTTATTTCCCTCACTACGTTCCTTCTTTTATGCTTCTTTAACCACTTCGACCCTTCCTCGGTTTGTGTGCCTTCCGCGCACTTCGTAATTTGTCTTTCTTCTTCCTTAATATTTGCTTTCTTCCATAATAGCTGACCAAGGGCCAATAGATTCCATATTTGACAAATGATCAGATGAATTTTGTTGTTGATGGAAAGAATGATGAGGTTGTGGGGGTCATCACAACCTATATCTCACAGGAGATTTGGTTCCATACCAGCGAAATCAATTTTCCTCATCAAGTGTGGAAAAGTATGAAGTCTTTGTTCAACAAAGTTTATGAGAGCCATGTCATCCAAATGGAGAAAGAGTTGATATCTCTTGATCCTCATTATTTTGATAGAATTGAGGACTATTTGGTGCGTGTGAAGGAAATACAATTGAAATTGGGGGAATGTGGAAATAATTATCAGAAGAAAGATGGAAAACTCATCGATCTGGTCCCGATGAAGATGAGAAAACCATTGGACTTGTTCATGTTGATATTCTGCACCAACTGGAAGGAATTCAAGGAAGATGGTAGGATTGAACCTTTGATTTGTTTTGTGGCTTACTAATTAATGATCAACAAAGACTTCTTGATGAAGGGAAGCTTTGTGGAAAACACCAATATCACTTGCTCAAAGGAAGGAGAAAGGTGAATCATAAGGAAAGAGGATGATTTTATACCTCTATACAAAGACTAGAATGCCTC
>ML813151.1:144835-162146 GCA_009831015.1 Picea engelmannii
GTACATGTTTCCTAAGTTGGTTGCCTGAAATTTAGGCTCGATATGAAAAACATAGTGGTTTGGTATAAAAATACATTAAAGCCTCCATTTTTATGAATACCTCTCAATATCTCTATTATTGACGTTGTTTTTATATAAGATACACAAATATGTTGTTGATGAAACTATAGATGCATATAGAGTTGACTATGCAAATTCCAAATATATAATTTTTTAAAAATTAATATTGTTTACTATTTTTGTCTTGACATATATCAAAATCCTAAAATATGTAATGACCCCTTCGTTATGACAACAATAGTGATGTACAAAAGATGTAAATATTTTTTTTTTGAACACAAACAACTTCACTACAAGTAACATGCGTCACACCATATATTAATAACTACACCATCAATCTCATCACAATCAACTGAGAGCAACATCAATATTATTCAATCAACCATATCTCATAAAGATAACATAAGGAAACTACCCGCCCAACCTATCCTGCATTCATAAACAATGCTCAAGTCCATGATTCATTCGATTAATTTTGACCATTTAAGGTCTCAGAACTGGTGACTGTTTTGAGGAACAAGGAGGTATCTAATTCCCTTCTATCCCATCACAAGACAAAATTCAACTAGATTTACCAACCATATTAAACATCAATTCTTCATAGTGCAATAGAATGACTATCTTGCTTAATCAACAATTCATGAATTATCAAAGGCAAAAGAAGTAAGAGAAGAATACATAAGAGTTAATAAAACCACAAGAGTAATGTACAATCTTTGTGACATATAGAAATCTATTCTATTAATCATTAGTAATTTTTCAACCTGTTTCATTAAGATAAGCGTCACATATCAAGTGCTTCCAGTTTCTGTAACCAATAACATCTACATATTGCTCAACGATGTTTTCTTTTATTATAGGAATCACTTAAGAATATATATAGAAATAAATATCAATTATAATTCCATTTAATAATCTCATAAGAGATCAACCTTCTTAAACAAGGAATCAAGAAATTAATACCAAGTACAAATCTAAAAGTAAGGCCCCAAGAGGTTCAATCTTCATATGCAATACTTAAGGGTTTTCCAATACGACTTATAGTATCCATTTAAGGACTATATAAATGAACCATAATAAGTAATAATAAGCATTCAACTGCTTGCATATCCAATTTAAAGGACTTGAGAGAAGACCCAAACCTTATTTACGCAATAAGAATACTTAAATGCTACTTTATCAAAATATTATAAATTTTAAGAAAAATCATAAGAAGATCAAATCTTCTTAAAACCATACATACCAATTGAATGTTTCTTTACATTGCATAACCATTAAAATTATTAAATAAGGTCAACATCATATTAAACGATATAAGAATTTGCACCAACCTTCATATCCAAGTATAAGACTATAAGATGATCTCATCATAACAAGTAATTTATCAAGACTTCAACTAATTACATATTCATTTAAGGAATTAAGAAGATCAACTCATTAAGCCTATAGTAAGACTTCACACACCAACCTATACATTTATT
Source organism: Picea engelmannii (assembly GCA_009831015.1). Classification (NCBI taxonomy): domain Eukaryota; kingdom Viridiplantae; phylum Streptophyta; class Pinopsida; order Pinales; family Pinaceae; genus Picea; species Picea engelmannii. The sequence continues at coordinate 146,377 of ML813151.1, forward strand.
AAGAGGAATTTAAGGAAGACCATAGTCTCATATAAATGAAAAATATAAAGAACTTAATGTTAACCATCAACTCCTTTTTAAAATTTAGGAGAGACCCAATTTCATTTGACACTCATACAAGATTCCATGCTAAATTATATACATCCATTAAAGGAATGAATAAAGATAAGAAATTAAATTATGCTATGACAATAGGTTGCACATGCCCTAGCTTAAAACTGTGTTTTTAGAAGGTGGGAATATCTTTACAAGAACTCCAAGGCTTCGGAAAATGCTTTGAACCTTGAAACGATGCACAGTCTAATTCAACACATGTTCCGATACCTGATCCGACAGTTGTTCCAGACCTTGAAATGACACTAAATTCTGATAAAAGGATTTAAATCAATAGCCAACGAATAAAGGAATTGATAAAGACAGGAGTTGGAATTATGATAATGGCAGAGGTTCATTTTAAAAATCATAGGATACCCAATTTATTAGGCAGAAAAAGAGGATTCATCCATTGTTTAAACTTTTAAAGAAAACAACAATAAGTTTATACAGAAGCTGCCATTGGTGTGGCAACGAACAGGTAGGTTAAAGTTTTTGGACCTTATCCAAGATTAGGTTCCAAGCAATCTCTGAGGTTAAAAAAAATCAAATTCAACCACTCAATAATAGTCACAAGGCAACGTATGCACACAAGGCAACAAGAGAAGGCCCATACGCCAAGGAGGGAAGAACCCATGGTATTAAGAACATAGCGCAAGATAGAACCAGACTTTTTCCAGGAAAAGTCATTCGACTCGACGACGAATTTCTGGAGTGTTTAAAAATATGCAATTTCAATAAAAAAATCAACAGGTTTAAAACTGTACTCAAGCATCTAAAATAGGGTTTGAATGCCAAAGGGATTTAAAAATTTCTATTTTATCAACACGCAGAAGTTTGGGTTCTGAATATAAGTTATTCTCCAAGGAATTTGAATTTATCTCAGAATGGTAAATGAATGCACACAGGTGCAACGAACTTCAATCTTCTGTACCCAGGAGGAAATCTCTTAGCAATGATTTACAGGTTTGTAATAAAATTATGTAAGCCTCCTAACTTTTTAATTTGAAAACAACTAGGTTCAGATCTGTAAATTACCCAGGAAAACACCAATGAGTACAATGTTTCCACAGATAACCAGTGACCAAATTACAATCAACAATCAACTCATGAAATAGGGAATAATCTCCCAAGAACGCATTCATCTCATAACCTTATAAAATAAATCAGTAGCTGCAAGGGTTAATTTAATCCTTCCAGATCAAGGAGATTTTTGGAGCATATATAAATATATAAATTGTCAATCAACAAATGTAGACTTGCATTAAATTAATGTAAAATCCCTTATCAATTTCCTTGAAAACAGACTTAAACTATGTTCCACGAAGACTCAAATCGGATATGATATTAACTGACAATGACTACCATTTACATAGTGAATGCGAGTTTACAATTTGTTTGAAAAAGATTCAACAAGACAAAATAATAAAGACTCTGACATGCAATTCAAGGAAGCGATCTAGAAGAATCATTTTCTGTATATACCTATCAACCAATAGTTATCAAATTATTTAAACACAATTCCTTGAAAATCCTGATAACAATGAGCACAGAGAATCTAATGGATTAAAATTTAGAAGGCACCATAATAAAGAAAATTCGATTTCTTAGCAGAAAATTGTAATGGCAATGAATACCAATTTCACTTTGTATTTTTCATATAAGCCATCAAGGAGCTGGTATATTCGAATTCAAATTCAACACAATTTACAACAATTTATAAACTCTGTTAAACAATTAAAATCTAATGCAATTACAATTCTCAGAATAAGAATATCGTAACCGACGAAGAATGATTCGAAGATGTTCTTCAACAATTAGCGCTCCTTCCTGCCTCCCGCTTTCTAATCATAGAGACTTCACCGGTACCTCTCAACCAACGCTAGGGGTACTCTTCTTCCCCCTTATTCCCCGATCCGCAAAGGGGCCAAGCACAGAACCAAAATTACTATAGCACCAAGTTTTCCTCGCAAGGGAGAGCTACCACTCTATCCTCAATTTTGGTTTCCCAACTCTCACAAGTAAAACACAGTCTCAAAATATTTTGGCAGCATAACATTACCAATAACAAGTGTGATCCATTTCCCATCTAAACCATTTGTTTTATAGGAATTTCCTCACTAAGACATGTCCACATGCATAATTAAATTAACTTTTTAATTAAATAAATTAGGATTATTCACCCTCACACTTGTCACACTCTCCCCAAGTTGCAAAAGTAATTACAAATTTTATTTTAATTAAAAAGGTCAATTTCCCTCACATCTTCCCATGTGTTCCTATTTTCTCTCTTAGTTGTCCCTTTATTCCCCAGATTTTCATTAATTGAGTGTCTCCTAACTAGATCTTAGTTAGAGTTTGATTAGGAGTCTTCTTCTAGTTAGACTAGTGGTAGGTTGTCTCAAGATTATTTTCTAAGTGTTCTCTTATTCTCTCCTATTATTATTTCTTCTAATTTAAAAATCCAGATTATTAATTTCATGCACACATGTGCATTTTATCACCTCTTAATATTTTCTCACTATTTTAATTCTCAATTTTATTTGTCTCATTCAATTTAATTAATAATTTAAATTAGTCTCCTAGCTAAAACTTGGTCTTAGGTTTTGACTTTTACTGGGATTTATAATTAATAGATTCACTCCTTAATTAATTATTTTAATTTGACAAAGTCAATTTAATTCACTATTTTTTAGGCCACCTAGATTTATAGACTCAAGTTTTAATTACACAACATGCCCTTCAAGATGCACCTCCATGCCCCAAGGGTGCCACTCGCCTTTGACTGGTTTTGGTAGTTTGTCCAACCCTTGGAGTCAACACTCCACTCAGTTGACCTTGTGAGAGACTAAGGGATTCTAAGGAATAAGGACTCTGCCTTATTGTGCACCCCTTAGAATCTTCGTGAGCATCTGTCTCAGTTTTCCATCGTGGACCTCTCGAACTAGGTAATAGTTAACCTACAACTTGAGCCATGATGGGAGTGCTAGTAGGCCGTGACAGGGACGTTGCCACACCTCTCCCTCAATATCTGGTTTCTATGCATGGCCTCTTTACTCCTTATGCGACTCATATTAGCAAGCATCATCATCCTGCATCCATTGACAAAACACTGTCACTGATCCTTATACATAATGATACTAAATCAATCATATGACACATATGCATAAAATGAAATACTCAAACAAAACATAATCCACTCCCTGACTCAATCCGGAGTCCAAGGAGGTCCATTGATGCCCTCAACATCCATATTACATAACGTGTCCTACACACTCAGGTAAACTCATCAATAACATCTGTCAATACACATATATCAAATAACTACAATCACAATACATCAACATCATCATGAAAATTCATAATTGAAACAAGATCACAATGCACTATAACCGGATCACTTGCAAGAAAGTGTCCTCAAAGAATAAGTCGATATCATGTGCTCAATAGAGCGGGATGTTACAAAATACATACCTATTTTATTTTTTCTATAACTTTTTATTGGCTTAACCATTTTTAAAATAAGTTTGTGTCGCACTAGAAGACACTAATATATACAATCTAAAAAAATTTTTTTTTTTGATAAAGTTAAGACCCTCGTAGCTTGCACTAATGCAAAGCGTTGCAATTTCAAGGATATAATGACTTTCATAATTTAAAAAAATATAAAATTAATATCATAAATTTTGAAAACATGCCCCACACTAGAGCAATAGGTTCTCTACAATTGTGTAACTTTTCTCAAGGAAATTCCATCGTTAAGGTACTCAATGCCTACACTAACGGAAACATATACATTATATTTTGATTGAAAAATAACATACCATTGTTATAAAAACTCAAATTTCACATAGTTATTCATAAATCTATAAATAAAAATTCTATATTTGAAAATCTAATTCAATTTCCTAAATTTCATCTTTTTACACCATCTTCAAATTCATTGAAAAGTCCTTGAATAATCCCTCCAAGTTAGCAAATTGTTGTTTTTCCATGTTTGCATTGCCACTAACAGGTCATGAGAGACCATCATTAGCTTGCACCGCCCCATATATCTTCAAAGTAGTGAATTAAGCAGTTTATTACTCTTTCATATTGAAAAAAATCCATCTCTTTAAAGGTATAAATACTCGACACTTGTAATAACTAGAGTAGGTTTTCCCTCTGCCCTCTCATATTTGAAAAGAATCAAAGAGTACCCTCTATTGCTATTCTCATTCATTGATTTCTAATGTAGCACACTTCTCACTAGATAAAACTTGGATAATCAATTCCAATGATGCATTTAAAAGCAACATCGTCTAGACTTGGTCTATTAAAACTATATTGGAGTAGATAATTAGCATTCTTTTCAATATAATATGTTCAAACACATCATGAATACATAATGGATAGTTGCAATAACTAGAGTGGTTTTTTCCTAGATTTCCTTCTTGTATCTAAAAAATTGAATTGTACTACTCTATTGTTATCTTAATTAATAATTGATTTTGATCGTTAAATGACACACCTAGACTTATTCTTATAAAATATTTTCCCTTGTTGACTCTAAAATGGTTCCAACCTCCTATAATAAAGTATACTCAACACAAAAACAATAGTTACTATTTCAATAATTAAAATTGTTATAATAACAATCACAGTATCATGTTATTAAATACCTTTATAGGTCACTTTAAAGGGATGCCAACCTCCTACTATTATAGTAACTCAACACAAACATAGTAGTTACTATTTCAAATTATAATTAAAATGGTTAATATAATAACAAACACAATGTTAATGTCATTATATAACTTTATAGGTAAGAATTTTCTTGCACAATATATTATTAATGAAGTAAACATCGATGAACTTAGATTTCAATTCAAAAATATAAATGATAATAATAATAATATAAATAATACAATGAATCCAAGTTTTAGTAAAATATTTGCTTCAACCTTATGTAAATTCAATTTTAAATAACTCATAATAATATTATATCAGAAAAATGGGAATATATACATTCAAAGTACTAGATCAATCATTTTTACTCTCTCATTTTGGAAAAACTCAACTTCATTGAAGTTATAAATTCTAGATCCACTGTATAATTCCAAATTTAATGAAATACGTGTTAGAGGGAGAAGAACATGAGAACAACAATCATGTACTTAACAAATCAGGTTAATACAAATCCAATAGATAATTGTACCAAAGAAATAGTAATGAAATTTATCTATGAAAACATCATCACATATTTGGATGCTCGCTCACACTAATAAGTGATTTGGGGACACATTTTATAAATACTACCATATATAGAGTATATATTGATGTAATTTCTAATTTAAATATTTTATTGTAAATGGGGAAAATTTGTAATTTTAATCATTTTATTGTAAATATGTCCACATCATCCAATTTGGGATGAGGATGAAAAATCGTAAAGTAGATTGGTGATCTAGATTGTTTAAAGAACGAAATGAAACACACATAGAAATATAGCAGAGAGCATAGTAACACAATGAAAACCCAACTTCTATTAATGAATAAAATAGCAGAATATTGTAGAACACAAACTGGCTAGAATGGTGGTAGCTTGTTGGCCCTCGACCAATTTTTTAGGAAACCTTGGTCAGTTTTGGCCCACCTTTGGACTTCGACACGCTAGTTGAAGAAGGAGTTCCCAGGTAAGGCTGAGATTGCAGATGTCACTTATTTTGCGGGCTATGTGGACCCAGTAAGGTGTCCTTTAGGGTTTTTGTAATGGGTTTATGTGATGTCGACCCATGGGATTTTCCCATGTTTAGGCCTTATTGTAAGGGCTTGTAAAACTATAAATAAAGAATAATATATTATAGAATTAGTAGTTTTTGGAAAGTGAAAATCATTAGAGTTGCTTCATGCAAAGGAATATATGTGTGTTAAGACTTTGTGCTCGATAGAGAGTGGATCTGTGCCTTGACCTAGTTTTGGAAGGAGGATCTGGTGCTTAGTTCGCAGATCTCCTATTTGGTGCGGAGCTTGACTCTGTGGCTTAGTGCATAGGAGTGAATGAATGTAAGATATGGATCAATAATAAAGAGGCAAAGCAGTTGGTGGACGTATCCCCACACTGGGGTGAACCACATATATCTGGTGTCTCATGGTTTTCTTTGTGCTATGTTATTTATGAATCTGCTTAGTGCTTTGATTAGTATTTATGATAGATAGATCTTGTGGTTTCTTAAGTGCTTTACTTGTGTTGATGAATGCTATATTTAATCTATAATGCTAAGTGCTAAGTACTGAGGGTATATTGTCATTTGTTTCTGCATCAATCTATCTCTATGTTCTGCGGAGTTAATATGGTTAGTAAATTAATGCATGTCATTTCTTAAGCGTTAAACGGATATCCTGCAAAGTGTTTTTATCACAGATCTGTGTCCCATCCTAGTTACAGACACCTGCTTCCTGTAACGCCCCCTGCTTCTACCTCAGGTGAGACTTTTCCTGCTTCGCAGGTGTTGCCGAAAGGGTCGGTAGTCGGGGGTTTTTTGGTGCGCTATAAGTGTTGAACCCTGGGTCTTCCCCTATGCCAACAAATGGTTCTGTTGCCGAGACCTAAAACTGTGATTGATGGGAACTGAAGTAAAGAAAAAGAGAAGCTATGTGCATATATCTGCTGCTGAAGTGCACAATGCTCTACTTGAATTGCGAAGCTTTGTGCCAAGAAGGTAAGTTGATCTGAAGAAAAGAGGTAAAATCCTAAAGGAAGCAAGCTTTGTTCTTTGGTAAGAGAAGGAAAAGTGAAAATTTTTGTTTTGAAAGTATGAATTTAAGCATGTTTAATAGATTCTGTCCTAGCCCGAAAGATAGGGCGTAGTTGAAATAAAGAGTTGATTTGAGTAAATTTAATGGAAATAAAGAAAGATATGTTATTCCTATGCATAGAAAGAGCTTTTGGACTAATAAGTGGATGCAGGAACCTAGAATTTTTTTTTGCAGATTGTAGGTCCAACACTATGATCCTAGAGGAAATGCACAGTACAGAAAAGGTTGGGGAACATATAAGAGAAAAAGAGGATTGACTTTGTGTTATAACTGTAGAAGACCGGGACATCTTGCTAAGGAATGTCCTGAGGTAGGCCCTGCTTGTCTTTGTTGTAATATTGTTGGTCATGAGGTTGAGGATTGTCCAAGGATTATTGCTAAAGTTGAAGGGATGAACATAAGACAAGAAAACTATGAAAAAAATCAAGAGACTAAGGGCATGTTAGAAATTCATAAAGAGAAAGGGTCAGAGGAAGTTCAGACTACGTTATTACAGTTGAAAGAAATGATGGATGATCATAAAGATGTCAGTTTACCAGAAATCCTGAAAGCAAAACAATGCATAAGTGCAAGAATAGAAGACTATGACATAGACTGTGTCATGGATGAAGAAACACAAGTGAATATTATGACATAAGAAACTTGGGAAATTTTGGGAAAGCCTAATGTGGTACCTTTGTTGGGAAGGATAGGCTTGTTTAAGGGTAAAATGATAAATTTATGTGGAAGAGTAACTAATGTACCTATTATTGTTCATGGAACATCGATTGAAGAAGAATTTGAAGTCATTCGATTTGTTGGGGGCAACACCCCTTTCTCACTATTTCTAGGTAAGAATTGGAATTAGAAAGATCAGATCAGAAGGAAAGAAGAGGAAGAATCTTTAGAAAAGAAAAAACAAGAATTAAGGGATTTCATAACTAAGAAAATAGACTGACTAATAGAAGAACGAGAGGATAAGTCGAAGAAACAGAGCAAAGTAACAGTGCAGGAGGGACAAAAAGAAAAAGAATTATCTATTAAGGTTGAAAGAATGAAATAAGGCTTGAAGAACCTATCTATGCAAGAAATAAGTATGTCCAATCAGGAAGTGTTAAGAAAAGAGATATTAACTTCAGACCCTTTGAGGGCACCTCAATAGTGCGAAGCCACTGCGTTAGGGGAAGATAAGAATAAAAATAGAAAGAAGATTCCAGAAACAACTAGAGAGACTCAAATCATAGGGAAGAAGGAAAGGAAGCTCAATAAAAAGAAGGCTAAGTTGGAAAAGCTATAAGAAGTTACAAAAATCAAATGGAAGACTTCGCAGACTGGAACCTCGCAGGAGGCAGGTTCGCAGGATTTGAACCTCGCTAGAACAACAGGTCCACAAAGAATAGGGCTTAGCCTTGGAAAAGTTAGATGATTGTTGGAGGCATCCCGACCATTAGAATGACACTCCAAAATGGTTAGAAAATGCATTTATGGGCTGATGGACACATTTTATCTACATCACCATGCGCAGAGATGAGAACCAGGAAGAATTACAGTCGTACTACAAACTGACAGATGAAGATATGGAGCAGATCACAAAGGAATGGCTAGAGGAGTTTCTTGTACCTGTCGTTGATGCAAAATTATCTAACACTAACACCATAGGAAGCCCCATAGTCACATGGGTTGAGCATGTCAGACAGTCCAGTGGGATGAAGAAGAAGAAAAAGCAGGAAGAATTTTAGGATATCGAGAGCGATGAGGAGGACAACGCTTCTGAAGATAACAGGTATGATTTGCCAGGAGGAGGAGAAGACGAAGTAGAAGGAAAGGGAGGAGGAAATGAAAGAGAAGAAGAACAAGGAGGAGGCAAAGCTACACTGCCTGAATATCCCCCTGTTGGGAAAATGACACCGCAAAAGAGGAAGGTTTCTCTGATGAAACCCTCAGCAAGGAAGAAGACACGCACTAATAAGCCCCAGTTGGAAGCCACCCTCATAGATGATGACATCAATCTTGTCCATAGAGAAATGGAGGATGCATCCGAATACATACTGTAGAGATACGGAGAGAAGCAAGAGGAGCTATATGGAAGGATTGATAAGGAATTGAAGGAATTACAAAAATATGTTCATTTGGTCCGCACAGTTCCTATTGGGCCGTCTGCACTTTCCTCGTCGCGAACTGTAGAATTTGGGGATGAACCAGCCCAATTGAGAAAGATTGCAAATGCAACAGAAGTTCGATTTCAGAGAGCTCAAGAAGAAAATGATAAGGCTACATAAGCCTTGAAAAAGGAGAAGGACGAAGTCTTGGTGCAGTTACGAGAAACACATGACAATGTAGCTGCTCATGAAAATGACAAAGTAGAGCTTCAAGTGAAGCATCAGGAGGAAAAATCCCAGCTATAGAGGGAAAAGGAGCAGCTTCTCGCAAAGTGGGCCATGGTCAAAGAAGCGATAAGTAAAGCATGTCGCTCTGTGCCAGGCTTGGCATAAGAGGAGCAAGAGTCGGTCAAAGCTTAAATAGTGAAGCTCCCTGAGACCCTCCAACAACTTCAGACTAGGATAACAGAATTGGAGGCCCAAATAGTACCGAGCACCCCGCAAGAGGTGCATGACCAGAGGGAGGAGACTGCTAAGAACACAGTAGTAAGAATCAGAGCCCTCGCCTCAGAATTTAAACAACTAAGTGATAGGAGCACCTAGACATATGAACGCCTCACCGAGGATCTAGAGCTAAGGAAGCTGGAAGTGCAATTGCAAGAGGTACAACAACAAGCATTTTCAGTGTAGTCACAGATGAAGTTGCTCACCATAGTAGAAAGAATGAACATATCCCAGGAGCAGTGCTCAGTGTAAAAATAGATCAGTGCCCTCCATGGTAGGGTAATGGAAGTCGTGCAGAAGCTACAACCTGTGTAGGAGGAAGCCTACAAGATGTTTGAAGAGATTGATGAATAGGGCTTGCAATTGGATCAAGTGGTTGCAACAGTCAAACAACGCCTGGAAGGGCTTATTACAAAGCAGATGATCTAGGAGCTCACTGAGTAGGAGGCTCAGGCGAAGCAGCAAGTTGAGCCAGCTCGAGTTAAGCTCGAGGATTTCAAAGCAACGTTGTCCAGACCTGAGTGACTCAGGACGAGTCACAGGTGAGTTTTGGGGGCATGTTGGCCCTCGAACAATTTTTGAGGAAACCTTGGTCATATTTGGCCCACATTTGGACTTCGACACACTAGTCAAAGAATAAGCACCCATGCGGAGTTGAGATCACGGATCTCACTTATTTTGCGGGCTATGTGGACCCAGTAAGGGGTCCAATAGGGTTTTTGTAATGGGTTTATGGGATGTCGGCCCATGGGATTTTTCCATGTTTAGGCCTTATTGTAAGGGTTTGTAAAACTATAAATAAAGAAGAATATATTGTAGAAGTAGTATTTTTTGAAGCTAAGTGCAAATCGTTAGAGTTGCTTTGTGCAAAGGAATGTATGTGTGTTAAGGATTTGTGCTCGATAGAGAGTGGCTCTGTGCCTTGACCTAGTTTTGGAAGGAGGATCTGGTGCTCACTGCATATATCTCTTGTCTAGTGTGAAGCTCGACTCTATGGCTTAGTGCATAGGAGTGAATGAATGTAAGATCTGGATGAATAATAAAGAGGTGAAGCGGTTGGTGGACGTAGCCCCACACTGGGGTGAACCGCCCATATCTGGTGTCTTATGGTTTGCTTTGTGATATGTTATTTATAAATCTTCTCAGTGACTTGATTAGTATGTATGATAGATAGATCTTGTGGTTTCTTAAGTGCTTTACTTGTGTTGATGAATGCTAGATTTAATCTATAATTCTAAGTGCTAAATACTTAGGGTATATTGTCATTTTTTGTTGCGTCGATCTATCTCTATGTTTTGAGGAGTTAATAGGGTTAGTAAACTAATGCATGTCACTTCTTAAGAGTTAATCGAATATCCTACGAAGTGTTTTTATCACAGATCTGTGTCCCAGCCTAGTTACAGACACCTGCGTCCTATAACCCCCCTTGCTTCTACCTTGGGTGAGACTTCGCCTACTTCACAGGTGTTTCCGAAAGGGCTGGTAGTCAGGGTTTTGTTGGTGTGCTGTTAAGAGTTCAACCCTGGGTCTTCCCCTATGCCAACAAATGGTTCCGTTGCTAGGACCTGAAACTGTGATTGGTGGGAACTGAAGTAAAGAAAAAGAGAAGCTCTGTGCGTAGATCTGCTGCTAAAGTGCACAATAATCTACTTGAATTGCTAAGTTTTGTGCCAATAAGGTAAGATGATCTGAAGAAAAGAGGTAAGATCCTAAAAGAAGCATGCTTTATGCTTTGGTAAGAGAAGGAAAAGTGAAAATTTTTGTTTTGAAAGTATGAATTTAAGCATGTTTAGTAGATTCTGTCCTAGACTGAAAGTTAGGGCACAGTTGAAAGAAAGAGTTGATTTGAGTAAATTTAATGGAAATAAAGAAAGATATGTTATTCCTATGCATAGAAATAGCTTTTGGACTAATAAGTGGATGCAGGAACCTAGAATTTTTTTTTTTTCAGATTGCAGGTCCAACACTATGATCCTAGAGGAAATGCATAGTAAAGAAAAGGTTGGGGAACATATAAGATAAAAAGAGGGTTGACTTTGTGTTATAACTGCAGAAGACTGGGACATCTTTCTAAGGAATGTCCTAAGGTAGGCCCTGCTTGTCTTTGTTGTAAGATTGTTGGTCATGAGGTTGAGGATTGTCCAAGGATTATTGCTAAAGTTGAAGGGATGAACATAAGACAAGAAAACTAGGAAAAAAATCAAGAGACTAAGGGCATGTTAGAAAGTCATAAAGAGAAAGGGTCAGAGGAAGTTCACACTGCATTATTACAGTTGAAAGAAATGATGGATGATCATAAAGATGTCAGTTTACCAGAAATCCAAAAAGAAAAACAATGCATAAGTGCAAGAATATAAGACTTTGACATAGGCTACGTCTTGGATGAAGAAACACAAGTGAATATTATGACATAAGAAACCTGGGAAATTTTGGGAAAGCCTACTGTGGTACCTTTTTTGGGAATGATAGGCTTATGGGTGAGGTGAATATGTCTCTATATTCCTCTACCATCTTGTCCACATGCTTCTAATATCTAGAGAGACCCTATGTTGAAGTTTTGGTCATTGCATTGATATTTTGCTAAACTTTTGATCGAACCAAGAAGAGGACAAACTTTGTAGTCAGAGAGATTACGTTTAGGCACTATTTTTCTGAGATCAATGAATTTCCAATAGTCGAAACTACCTCTAGTACCCTATAATATTGACCCACCAAGGTAACAATGATGCTATAGGGCCCAAATTTATGAACAACATGACGTTTCCACATATAAGGTTGTCTTAAAAGCACATCACAAACTTCAAGTTGGGAAATATCACACAATACCACATCTTTGAAGGGATTGATGTTGTAGGATAGGAGACATTGTTGGCTGAAAAGAAGGTCTTGTCCCTGGTTCAACCAACCGATAGTGTATGGCTAGGGGTGTGGCATTGTCAACAACTTCAATATTTTGATAACCTCAACTAAGATCGGGTTCTTATGTCTTTGGTTGTCCAAAATGAAATGCAATGAGGTCCCTTTCACCAACATCTGAGAATGGAAGAGGTGCTCCCCCTCCTCAATCTCATTTGACTCATCTAGTTGGATCTTTGTAGTTGCAATGGTAGCACTCAGTTCTACATCAATAATATGATTTCCTTTATCTTGTTTTGAATAAAAGTATGGGTTAGGTTCTGACTCTTATTCTTTAATATTGGATAAAAATGATAGTTTCAGGCAACATTCAATAGTGTCGTGCCAGGGGATCTTGTGGAAGTCACACCATTTTCCAGTGTCCTTCTTCGACTTATCATTACCCTTCATTACATGCGGCTTGGACTAGTTGTATTGTGGTTGGATCTCCCTAATATGTCCCTTGTTTCATGAGTTAGGTCTGCCTCTACCATACTTCTATTGCGACAGATTTGTAGACCCAAACTTCTGCTTATTCCACTTCTTAAATTTCTGCTTGATTTTGACAACAAATTGATAAGCAACTCCCAGTGAAGAGATGTCCAATAAATCCATTTCTACTTGTTTTGTACCTATGTAGGCCACTATGATATCTCAAAACTAGGCACCGCTCAGAGTATTTAATACCCAACTTTGAGCACAAGGTATGAAAAATGTTGGTGTACTCTGGCACCCTCTGGTCTGTCTCCTAACGTAGAGTCATCCATGTCATGTATTGATCATCATAATTTCCAACATGGTAGAATTCCTCCTTCAGGGCATCAATAAAGGTCGCCCAAGTGGGTCATGTTCTGAATTTTATAGATGTGTCTTCATTATGTATCTCCCAGTAACCTTCCCACCAATCTTTGACATGGGGAAGGTCTTTAAGGAGTGCAAAAGGTGATCTTTTCAATGTCAGAATTTTTTTGAATAGAGTAATAACCCTATAAAATATTCAACCATTTATCCAAATAATATACATCTATTTGGCCTTCAAATAAAGGGATATCATAGTTAACTTGTACCTTGAAGGGTGTCACACCTCTGAATTGTTTGCTTTTTGAAGGTTCCTAACTTGTTATTGACAGTTGTTGAAGGATCTGAGCGAAATTGTCCATCATCTCATTCATCTATTGTGCAAGGGATTCCTCGAGAAACATCTTGATAGCATATCTTGCTCCCTCATCTCTCCTTTCCCCCGTCATAGGAGGTTTCTTTGGTTGGTGGGAGTGGTCATATTCTAGTTAAACTAGCTCGATACCCAACTCTCAATACCATGACCTTGTTGGGGACATGCACAAAGAAAAACAAAGAGCAGATTGCTTTGATACCACTAATATGGATTGTATAGAGAACGAAATGAAACACACACAAAATTATAGAGAGGAACATAGTAATCAAATGAAAACCCAAATTCTATTAATGAATAACATAGTGGAATATTGTAGAACACAAATTGGCTAAAATGGTGGTAGCTTATCTCTGGAGAGAGAGAGAGAGAGAGAGAGAGAGAGAGAGAGAGAGAGAGGCTATGATCATTTACAATAAGCTAATACAATAATCCAAAAGGATCACCTTTTAACATAAATAAGAACCCTAAAGGTACAAAACCCTAAAACTAGGAGGAAAAGCACCAAAAGGTGTTTTGAAAATGCCAAGATATATTTTTGGGCATTAGTTTCTACATAAACTTTCCAGGAATGTAACTTTTTCATAAAACCTCTTTTTGGTGTGCATATTATCTCATTGGAAATCCCTAACAGAGGAAAAAAATAAAATATTATGGCCTTGCTTTTCCAAAGGTAAATCCAAACTAACATTGCTTGTCTAAAATCTCGCTAAGGGCCTCAAAATGGATACACAATTTTAGGACTCAAAAAAATCCAAGAAAATCCTATAAAATCATAACAAGACTACCCAAATGGAGAACCATGTTGAGTCAGTGGAATATTGTTGTTGTGGAAAGTCCCTCATTTGGAATTGAAAAATATCTTCATATGTTGAATAGAGAGATATTATTATCTTGTACTTTATACTTTTGTGATGTTGTCGATGGTTGTGGACTATTCTTGACATTCACAATATTTCTTGGTGTTTGTAGGGATGGATGTTGTGCCTTGTGGGATTTCTCTTGCTCACTATGTCTATGCTTACTTATTATATGCTTTGTTAATAAGTTGGATGTAAATCTCAATGACTTGTAGGCTATCATTGGTCCTCAAATAAAGCTTTGGGTTTTGTGTATATGGTAGATGATGAACTATTCTCCTTTCTTTTTGCATGTCTCCCTTAGATTTATGTCTAACATTTTGATGTGGAACATGTATTCTCTCCACCATTTGTAGGATATCCTTAATTCTTAAAGCATACCTTTGTTTGGATATCAATGGTAGTCGGTGGACTACTCTCCCTTCTCTTTACACCTTCTTTTTGTTTCCTGTCAAATTTATTATTCAACACATACTCCTAGGTAGGAAAGTTAGATAGGTTATATTAGAATTAGTTTAATTGCATTTTTCATTTGCATACTAGTTGTAGTATGCTTATAACATAGTAACTACGATGGAATTCTAGGTCTTAACGAGTAAAGAGTGAATAACCAATCAACATTTAGGCCTTATTTAGAGGATTTTCCATTTCAACAGAGGAAGGTCTAATTGGACCCTTTTTCCTAGAGAACGTATGAACTTGACTCAATATATTTTTCCATGTCAACATGCCCTTGATAAAATTATTCATTCTTAGACATATTACAAGAAGTTTTACATCTACTATTCATTCTTCATAGTTTCCTCTAATTTAAATGTGTTTTTGTTGAACTCTTTATAAAGTATTAAAAAATAATAATATTATTATATCTTTGAATTTTCTCAATTTTATAAGTTAATGAAATACAACAAGTGGAGTTACTAATACATTTAAATATTGTTTTCAGATCCAACTTATTCTATATCTAGAGACATTTGTTGAGAGAATCTCTCAACAAACTTAAAAAAACTCAAACTAACTTCAAACTAATTTCTAATAAAAGCATTATTGGAATCATCATGGAATCATTACTTCCAACACCCTCCCTTAATGCTTGCATGAAAACACACACACATTACAACACTGATTACAACTACATGACACTCATTACAACACTGATCTGTCTTCGATCATTTCTATCAAATATGGTCTTCATCAACACTTACACTCACTCTGAATCTCCCAGTTTCTTCTCTTTCTTCTCCACACTTTCGAGCTTCCCACTTAATTCATTTAAAATATAATTGTTTCTGACCATCATTGATTTAATTTCAATGATCAACAATATTGACATACTTGACTTGTCAGGGCTTCCGCAAGAAACGTTGTCAA
>ML813151.1:174445-202279 GCA_009831015.1 Picea engelmannii
TGGGTAATGAATAAATGTTGAATGCTAATTGATGATTTTTTGTGCAAGAGGGAAGTTTTGGGAAAAAGAGCCCCACACTCATTCACCCCCCCTCTAAGTGTGGTAGGTGTGTCCAACAGTTCCTACTATGTCGTCTACACTTTCCTCGTTGTGGACTGCAAAATTTGGGGATGAAGTAGCCCAATTGAGAAAGATTGCGGATGCAATAGAAGCTCGATTTCAGAGAGCTCAATAAGAAAAGGATAAGGCTACATAAGCCTTGAAAAAGGATAAGGACGAAGTCTTGGTGCAGTTATGAGCAATGCAAGACAATGTAGTTTCTCATGAAAATGACAAAGCAAAGCTTTAGGTGAAGCATCAGGAGGAAAAAGCTCAGCTACATAGGGAAAAGGAGCAGCTTCTCGCAGAGTGGGCCATGGTCAAAGAAGTGGTAAGTAAAGCATGTCGCTCTATGCCAGGCTTGGCATAAGAGGAGCAAGAGTCGGTCAAAGCTCAAATAGTGAGGCTCACTGAGACCCTCCAGCAACTCCAGACTAGGATAATAGAATTGGAGGCCCAAATAGTACCAAGCACCCCGCAGGAGGTGCATGACTAGAGGGAGGAGACTGCTAAGAACACAGTAGTAAGAATTAGAGCCCTTGCCTTAGAATGTAAACAACTAAGTGATAGGAGCACCCAGACATATGAATGCCTCGCTGAGGATCTAGAGATAAGGAAGATGGAAGCGCAATTGCAAGAGGTGCAACAACAAGCATTTTCAGAGTAGGCATAGATGAAGTTTCTCACCATTGTATAAAGAATGAAGATATCCCAGGAGCAGTGCGTAGTGAAAAAACAAATCACTGCCCTCCATGGTAGGGTAATGGAAGTTGCGTAGAAGCTACAACCTGTGTAGGAGGAAGCCTACAAGATGTTTGAAGAGATTGATGGATAGGGATTGCAATTGGATCAAGTGGTTGCAACAGTCAAACAACGCCTGGAAGGGCCTATTACAAAGCAGATGATCTAGGAGCTCAATGAGTAGGAGGTTCAGGCGAAGCAGCAAGTCGAGGTAGTTCGAGTTAAGCTCGAGGATTTTGAAGCAGCATGTTGGCCCTCGAACAAGTTTTGAGGAAACCTTGGTCATATTTGGCCCACATTTGGACTTCGACACACTAGTCAAAGAATAAGCACCCATGTAGAGCTGAGATCGCGGATCTCACTTATTTTGCGGGATATGTGGACCCATTAAGGGGTCCTCTAGGGTTTTTGTAATGGGTTTATGGGATGTCGGCCCATGGGATTTTCCCATGTTTAGGCCTTATTGTAAGGGTTTGTAAAACTATAAATAAAGAAGAATATATTGTAGAAGTAGTAGTTTTTGAAGCTAAGTGCAAATCGTTAGAGTTTCTTCGTGCAAAGGAATGTATGTGTGTTAAGGATTTGTGCTCGATAGAGAGTGCCTCTGTGCCTTGACTTAGTTTTGGAAGGAGGATTTGGTACTCAGTGCATAGATTTCCTATCTGGTGCGAAGCTCGACTCTGTGGTTTAGTGCATAGGAGTGAATGAATGTAAGATCTAGATGAATAATAAAGAGGCGAAGCTATTGGTGGACGTAGCCCTCCACTGGGGTGAACCACGCATATCTGGTGTTTTATGGTTTGCTTTGTGTTATGTTATTTATGAATATGCTCAGTGATTTGATTAGTATGTATGATAGATAGATCTTGTGGTTTCTTAAGTGCTTTACTTGTGTTGATGAATGCTAGATTTAATCTATAATTCTAAGTGCTAAATACTTAGGGTATATTGTCATTTGTTTTTGCGTCGATCTATCTCTATGTTTTGAGGAGTTAATAGGGTTAGTAAACTAATGCATGTCACTTCTTAAGAGTTAACCGAATATCCTACGAAGTGTTTTTATCACAGATTTGTGTCCCAGCCTAGTTACAGACACCTGCGTACTATAACCCCCCCTGCTTCTACCTCAGGTGAGACTTCGCCTACTTCACAGGTGTTTCTGAAAGGGCCGGTAGTCAGGGTTTTGTTGGTGTGTTGTTAAGAGTTCAACTCTGGGTCTTCCCCTATGCCAACAAATGGTTCCATTGCCAGGACCTGAAACTGTGATTGGTGGGAACTGAAGTAAAGAAAAAGAGAAGCTCTGTGCGTAGATCTACTGCTGAAGTGCGCAGTAATCTACTTGAATTGCGAAGTTTTGTGCCAAGAAGGTAAGATGATCTGAAGAAAAGAGGTATGATCCTAAAAGAAGCAAGATTTATGCTTTGGTAAGAGAAGGCAAAGTGAAAATTTTTGTTTTGAAAGTATGAATTTAAGCATGTTTAATAGATTATGTCCTAGACTGAAAGCTAGGGCGCAGTTGAAAGAAAGAGTTGATTTGAGTAAATTTAATGGAAATAAAGAAAGATATGTTATTCCTATGCATAGAAATAGCTTTTGGACTAATAAGTGGATGCAGGAACCTAGAATATTTTCTTTTTCAGATTGCAGGTCCAACACTATGATCCTAGAGGAAATGCATAGTACAAAAAAGGTTGGGGAACATATAAGATAAAAAGAGGATTGACTTTGTGTTATAACCATAGAAGACCGGGACATCTTGCTAAGGAATGTCCTAAGGTAGGCATTGTTTGTCTTTGTTGTAAGATTGTTGGTCATGAGGTTGAGGATTGTCTAAGGATTATTGCTAAAGTTGAAGGGATTATTGTCCAAGGATCAAGAGACTAAGGGCATGTTAGAAAGTCATAAAGAGAAAGGGTCAGAGGAAGTTCACACTACATTATTACAGTTGAAAGAAATGATGGATGTTCATAAAGATGTCATTTTACCAGAAATCCTGAAAGAAAAACAATGCATAAGTGCAAGAATACAAGACTTTGACATAGGCTATGTCTTGGATGAAGAAACACAAGTGAATATTATGACATAAGAAACCTGGGAAATTTTGGGAAAGCCTACTGTGGTACCTTTGTTGGGAATGATAGACTTATGGGTGAGGTGAAGATGTCTCTATATTCCTCCACCATCTTGTCCACATGCTTCTAATATCTAGAGAGACCCTATGTTGAAGTTTTGGTCATTGCATTGATATTTTGCTAACCTTTTGATCGAACCAAGAAGAGGACAAACTTTGTAGTCAGAGAGATTACATTTAGGCACTATTTTTCTGAGATCAATGAATTTCCAATAGTTGAAACTACCTCTAGTACCCTTTAATATTGACCTGCCAAGGTAACAATGATGCTATAGGGCCCAAATTTGTGAACAACGTGATGTTTCCACATATAATGTTGTCTTAAAAGTACATCACAAACTTCAAGTTGGGAAACATAACACAATACCACATCTTTGAAGGGCTTGATGTTGTAGGATAAGAGACATTGTTGGCTGAAAAGAAGGTCTTGTCCCTGGTTCAACCAACCGATAGTGTATGGCTAGGGGTGTGGCATTGTCGACAACTTAAATATTTTGATAACCTCAACTGATATCGGGTTCTTATGTCTTTTGTTGTCCAAAATGAAATGTAATGAGGTCCCTTTCACCAACATCTGAGAATGGAAGAGGTGCTCCCCCTCCTCAATCTCCTTTGACTCATCTAGTTGGATCTTTGTAGTTTCAATGGTAGCACTTAGTTCTACATCAATAATATGATTTCCTTTATCTTGTTTTGAATAAAAGTATGAGTCAGGTTCTGACTCTTTTTCTTTAAGCTTGTATAAAAATGATTGTTTCAAGAAACATTCAATAGTGTTGTGCCAGGGGATCTTGTGGAAGTCACACCATTTTCCAGTTTCCTTCTTCGACTTATCATTACCCTTCATTACATGTGGATTGGACTAGTTGTATTGTGGTTGGATCTCCCTAATATGTCCCTTGTTTCATGAGTTAGGTCTACCTCTACCATACTTCTATTGCGACAGATTTGTAGACCCAAACTTCTGCTTATTCCACTTCTTAAATTTCTGCTTGATTTTGACAACAAATTGATAAGAAAGTCCCAGTGAAGAGATGTCCAATAAATCCATTTATGCTTGTTTTGTACCTGTGTAGGCCACTATGATATCTCAAAACTAGGCATCGCTCAGAGTATTTAATACCCAACTTTGAGCACAAGGTATGAAAAATGTTGGTGTACTCTGGCACCCTCTGGTCTGTCTCCTAATGTAGAGTCGTCCATGTCATGTATTGATCATCATAATTTCCAACATGGTAGAATTCCTCCTTCAGGGCATCAATAAAGGTCACCCAAGTGGGTCATGTTCTGAATTTTATAGATGTGTCTTCATTATGTATCTCCCAGTAACCTTCCCACCAATCTTTGACACGAGGAAGGTCTTTAAGGAGTGAAAAAAGTGATCTTTTCAATGTCAGAATTTTTTTGAATAGAGTAATAACCCTATAAAAGATTCAACCATTTATCCAAATAATATGCATCTATTTGGCCTTCAAATAAAGGGATATCAAAGTTAACTTGTACCTTGAAGGGTGTCACACCTCTGAATTGTTTTCTTTTTGAAGGTTCCTAACTTGTTATTGGCAGTTGTTGAAGGATCTGAGCGAAATTGTCCATCATCTCATTCATCTATTGTGCAAGGGCTTCCTCGAGAAACATCTTGATAGCATATATTGATCCCTCATCTCTCCTTTCCCCCGTCATAGGAGGTTTCTTTGGTTGGCGGGAGTGATCATATTCTAGTTAAACTAGCTCGATACCCAACTCTCAATACCATGACCTTGTTGGGGACATGCACAAAGAAAAACAAAGAGCAGATTGCTTTGATACCACTAATATGGATTGTATAGAGAATGAAATGAAACACACACAAAATTATAGCGAGGAACATAGTAATCAAATGAAAACCCAAATTCTATTAATGAATAACATAGTGGAATATTGTAGAACACAATTTGGCTAGAATGGTGGTAGCTTATCTCTGGAGAGAGAGAGAGAGAGAGAGAGAGAGAGAGAGAGAGAGAGAGGCTATGATCATTTACAATAAGCTAATACAATAATCCAAAAGGATCACCTTTTAACATAAATAAGAACCCTAAAGGTACAAAACCCTAAAACTAGGAGGAAAAGCACCAAAAGGTGTTTTGAAAATGCCAAGATATATTTTTGGGCATTAGTTTCTACATAAACTTTCCAGGAATGTAACTTTTTCATAAAACCTCTTTTTGGTGTGCATATTATCTCATTGGAAATCCCTAACAGAGGAAAAAAATAAAATATTATGGCCTTGCTTTTCCAAAGGTAAATCCAAACTAACATTGCTTGTCTAAAATCTCGCTAAGGGCCTCAAAATGGATACACAATTTTAGGACTCAAAAAAATCCAAGAAAATCCTATAAAATCATAACAAGACTACCCAAATGGAGAACCATGTTGAGTCAGTGGAATATTGTTGTTGTGGAAAGTCCCTCATTTGGAATTGAAAAATATCTTCATATGTTGAATAGAGAGATATTATTATCTTGTACTTTATACTTTTGTGATGTTGTCGATGGTTGTGGACTATTCTTGACATTCACAATATTTCTTGGTGTTTGTAGGGATGGATGTTGTGCCTTGTGGGATTTCTCTTGCTCACTATGTCTATGCTTACTTATTATATGCTTTGTTAATAAGTTGGATGTAAATCTCAATGACTTGTAGGCTATCATTGGTCCTCAAATAAAGCTTTGGGTTTTGTGTATATGGTAGATGATGAACTATTCTCCTTTCTTTTTGCATGTCTCCCTTAGATTTATGTCTAACATTTTGATGTGGAACATGTATTCTCTCCACCATTTGTAGGATATCCTTAATTCTTAAAGCATACCTTTGTTTGGATATCAATGGTAGTCGGTGGACTACTCTCCCTTCTCTTTACACCTTCTTTTTGTTTCCTGTCAAATTTATTATTCAACACATACTCCTAGGTAGGAAAGTTAGATAGGTTATATTAGAATTAGTTTAATTGCATTTTTCATTTGCATACTAGTTGTAGTATGCTTATAACATAGTAACTACGATGGAATTCTAGGTCTTAACGAGTAAAGAGTGAATAACCAATCAACATTTAGGCCTTATTTAGAGGATTTTCCATTTCAACAGAGGAAGGTCTAATTGGACCCTTTTTCCTAGAGAACGTATGAACTTGACTCAATATATTTTTCCATGTCAACATGCCCTTGATAAAATTATTCATTCTTAGACATATTACAAGAAGTTTTACATCTACTATTCATTCTTCATAGTTTCCTCTAATTTAAATGTGTTTTTGTTGAACTCTTTATAAAGTATTAAAAAATAATAATATTATTATATCTTTGAATTTTCTCAATTTTATAAGTTAATGAAATACAACAAGTGGAGTTACTAATACATTTAAATATTGTTTTCAGATCCAACTTATTCTATATCTAGAGACATTTGTTGAGAGAATCTCTCAACAAACTTAAAAAAACTCAAACTAACTTCAAACTAATTTCTAATAAAAGCATTATTGGAATCATCATGGAATCATTACTTCCAACACCCTCCCTTAATGCTTGCATGAAAACACACACACATTACAACACTGATTACAACTACATGACACTCATTACAACACTGATCTGTCTTCGATCATTTCTATCAAATATGGTCTTCATCAACACTTACACTCACTCTGAATCTCCCAGTTTCTTCTCTTTCTTCTCCACACTTTCGAGCTTCCCACTTAATTCATTTAAAATATAATTGTTTCTGACCATCATTGATTTAATTTCAATGATCAACAATATTGACATACTTGACTTGTCAGGGCTTCCGCAAGAAACGTTGTCAATCATTGGATCACCCTATGGAGATACTTCCATCTGTTGGATATTTTTCTTTCGGCTATCCATAAGTTATCTAGGAGAGTACTCTGGATACATAATGTATTAAAAAGTCGATCAAGCAACTTGACCTCTACATAATCTGTAATTGATGTTCCTAGCTTCACACAACCCATCAATTTTATAACATTTTGTAGACATAATCAAACTAGTGACCATCGTGTGGCAAGGTCGAGGCTTCCGCACACCCCAAATTGAGTTATGTTACCATGTTATATAGTTGGTTATGGATCAATACATTTGAACAATACCACACTATAAAATAGTGAAATCATAACCAGACACATGAAGAAACACAAAAGATAACTTAGGTTCATTTTACTTTTATAACAGTTTGAGAGGTGGTTTCAGTGGTTCCTCATCACTATCTGGTTCTGATGAGTCATCCATTTTGGCAAGATTTGTAGTTTCTTTTCCATTTAAAAGATACTTTTCTCAGATTCTACAATTCCATGTAGTATGTCCATACTTATGACAGTAGAAGCATTCACCTGAACCCTTAGTTTTTCTCATCTTACCCTTGGATAATAGTGCCATTCCATGTTGAATATTTGTGTATTATGTATTTGTCCTTTTTTCTTTAGCTAAAAGTGATGCAACCATTCCTTCTAATGATTGAGAGGACAAGTGACTTAATGTAAATACAATATTGTTATACTTAGAAGATAGACTATTTAATAGAATGGCTTTAGCATCTTCTTTTTATACCTTGGTACCAATTTTAGGGAATTGTCTTAAAAGAGACATTAAATCATTTATATGATTGGTCAGAGGTGTTTCATCATGCATTTTAAGACTAAAGAGTTTCAATTTTAGAGAGAAATTTGCATTTATAGCCTTTTCTCCAAATAATTTACTTAATTGCTCCCAAATTTCTTTAGATTATTTTGTTAAATCAACTAAATGCAGCTGCGTGTTTGAAAGAGACAATCCAATAATATCCTTAGCCTTGTCTTCCTTCTTCTCCTATTCACTTAATAGCTTGACATCAATAGGTGTTTTTTCGGTTCCTTTTACTATTCTCCACAAACCTCTATTCATCAAGTGCATTTGGATTTTGACTTTCTAGGTATGAAAATTGATGCCATTAAATTTCTCTAAAGTTAGAGAATCCATATTTGAAGAACCACTATTACCTTTTTTTCACCAGTGGCAACTCCATCGACCTTCTACCAGGCATAATTATTCTTGGTCGATGAGGGCTCTTAAATTTGTTGTCAGTGAATATATATATAACTTGATTCTCCTTCAACCGACTCACGATTCAAATATTAAATATTAAATCATAGATCCTTTTCTTTTAGCTTCATAGTTGTTGGACTTCTCTTCATGACGAAAAATCTATCACACAAGCACATAGGTATATTTGGGCTCAAAAAAACACTTGGAAACTATACTCCCACACCAGAAAATACAAGAACTCCACTCTCATCTTATTGGTCCCTCTCGTAAGGGAGATAAGCCCAGATAAATCATCTCTGATACCAAATTGTAAAACCAAATCCACACCAAAACTTCACACTTTTCCATTACATATTCTCACAATATTAATACATTTACAATACTATTATCATATCCAACTAACTTCAACAAACTCAAACTAACTTCAAACGAATTTCTAATACAAGCATTATTGGAACGATCATGGAAGCATTACTTCCAATGGTTACATGAATGAATTAATACGGCTCTTAAGAGTAGAAAAAGTTGTTATAATGATTATTAATTCTTAGTTCTAAGCCAAATTAATGTTTCTTTTTTTATAGTAACTATTAATTCATAGAGAGCCATATTAATGTTTCTTTTGATGACCCTTATTTTAATAATCTACACCAACAAAATAACAAAAAAGTTATATTGTTGTTGTGTTGTAATGAGGTAAATATAAGTTAGGTATAACATGAAGAGAAGAGGTGGATTATACATAGACATCAATTAAAAAATGTGTATTAGTCATATTACTTAATAAGGGAAATTTTAGGAGCTATATATAGCTCATGGGTTAATTTTCCATGTTGTATCCAAAAAAGAGATTTTCCAACTTCCATTTTTTCTAAAAGTGATTTGCTCAAATTCTATAGAATAAAATTATTTTCCCTTAAAAATAGCCCAAATTTTATAAAAACTATATAAAATCCTTAGAAATTTGAATATGTTTACAAAAATATAGCCAAACATTTGATGATGATGATGATGGTTAACATCCATTGAGACCAAAATTGGTATATCAGACCACTTTGCATATTAAGGACTAATAAGATTTGTCGAGGTTTCTACAGTCGAAGATAAATTTTGATCCTTAAATTTAATTATTCTTTGTTGATTTGTTATGTTGTAGTGGATTGTTAAAATAATATAAAGTAAATTATATATTTTGATAATGATATTGATTATTATTTTTAATAATGAATTTAAATTTTAAAATTTTAAAAAAATAATAAAAAACTATTTATTTATTTTAACATTTTATTTTTATAATATTTATAAAAAAATTAACTTATTTTAATTTTCATAAAATAATAATTAAAAAAACACTGTAAAATTATACATAAATGAAACATTATACATAAACAAATAATCTATACCAGCCTAGATCCATCTTAACTCTACATCTATCAAGTGCGAGAGAGATCAAATCTCTCTAGGTGCAAATCTTTTTAGAATGCAAAACTTGAGGAAATGTTAAAGGTATGCCACCTCAAGAGATTTAATCCCTCTCGACACTTGATAAATTTGAAGTTAATATATATATATATATATATATATATATATATATATATATATATATATATATAATAATTTTATGTGGGCTCCATACATATATATGATGATGATGATGATTAACATCCACTAAGACCGAATTGGTCCATCGGACTTTAAGAGGGTAAGTAATTACTTGCAATTCTTTCGAGTCTTGTTTTTATGCTCGAAAAACATTAAGAGAATCTTTACAAGATCACCATAGTTTTGTTGAGTTAAGAGGTTAGGAAGGTTGGTAGTGTCACAAATATTTTGTAGTGGATTGTTAAAATAATATAAAGTAAATTATATATTTTGATAATGATAATGATTATTATTTTTTTAAATGAATTTAAATTTTTAAATTTTAAAAAAATAATAAAAAAATATTTATTTATTTTAACATTTTATTTTTATAACATTTAAAAAAAAAATTACCTTATTTTAATTTTCATAAAATAATAATTAAAAAAACACAGTAAAATTATACATAAATAAAACATTACACATAAACAAATAATCTATACCAGCCTAGATCCATCTTAACTCTGGATCTATCAAGCGCGAGAGAGATCAAATCTCTCTAGGTGCAAACCTTTTTAGAATGAAAAACTTGAGGAAATGTTAAAGGTATGACACCTCAAGAGATTTAATCCATCTCGACACTTGATAAATCTGAAGCTAATATATATATAAAATTTTATGTGGGCTCCATACATATACATATATGATGATGATGATGATGATGATTAACATCCACTAAGACCGAATTGGTCCATCGGACTTTAAGAGGGTAAGTAATTACTTGTGATTCTTTAGAGTTCCGTTTTTATGCTCGAAAATCATTAAGAGAAGCTTTCCAAGATCACCATAGTTTTGTTGAGTTAAGAGGTTAGGAAGGTTGGTAGTGTGACAAATATTTTGAAAATGAGATCTAATCTAGGTATAGGCTGGAGAAACTAAGAGAAAGTGCTTTTCATCTTCAACCTTCTTAGTGTCACAAAGGTGACACACTCTTTCATCCCATGGTGTTTTAGGAATTGACCAACACCCAGTTTCACCATGGAGCTCGTGAGAATTTATTCTTATCTTAACAATGCTTATTTTTTTCTTTACACTTTTCAAAACAAATAGATAATTTCGATCTTCTAGATTAGGATTGATTACATCCTTATAATACCTTAATTTTATTTTTTCCTCTAACTCTTTATCACACCACATTTTCTCCTTAAATTTTGATTTGATGATATTTTTAATAGTATATTTATTTTGCAAAATGGTGTCTTCCATGATTCCCCAATAGTTTATCCAAGACCGAGCATCTTTATGCCATCCTCGCTTGAGTTGATGGTGGTTACAACTCGATTCTGAAGAAATTTTAGGAAGCCTCTTGTCTTCCATGTTGTTTAACTTGTTCTTATAGATTAGGTATCTAGTCATAGCCATGCTCTCAATGGGGGAGAGGCTTGTTTCTAAGAGGAGGATGTGATAGGGCATATTTCCTTTAATTTTGAGATTATAGGTTATAAAATTATTTTGTATTTGATCTATCTTTCTCCAGGATTTATGAGAGATACTATAGCTCCAGACTTCACATCCATAAAGAATAACAGGTGTAATGAGAGTCTCAAAGAGGATTTTATTCTTATCCCAAATCCAAATATCGGTTGATTTACAATTCTTTTCAATCCCATAATAATCTTTATATCCCCCAATAATCCTTTTCTCAATGCTATAATTCCAGTTGATCTTGTGGTGGATATCAATTCCAAGATATTTGTATGAAGTCACTTCCTCCAAGTTGTTTTTATCATACATGAAGGTATGATAAGTGATCTTATTGGATTTAATAATCATGACCTTATTCTTATCATTATTAACAGACATATCCATAGTGTTGATGACATCTTGTGGATTTTCCGACAAATTCTGAACATAATCTTCACCACAGAAACTTAAATGAACAGGCATATCCATATTGGAGAAAAAATCCTTGAGGATTCTTAGTTGGTTTTCAAGATCATGGGGACTCCTTGCCATAAGAATGATATCATCGGCATAAAGAAGAATATTGATGACTATACTAGTGAGAGTAGGGCCGACACAACCTTCTTTTTCCAAGAAATCTTCTAACTTGTCAATGTATATGCCAAAAAGGGTAGGAGACAAGGGACAACCTTGTTTGACTCCAATATTGCATTTAATATCTTCCGACCAACCCTCAATGTTTTTAAACTTAGAAATAACGTTTTCATACATCGTTATTGCAACAACCCTCAACTAGAGAGGAACTTTTATCTCTTCCAACCTATTCCAAAGGTTTTTCCTAGGAACCATGTCAAAATCTTTTCTAAAGTCAACAAAACAACAAAAAATATTGGTTTTAGTATTGCAGAACTCCTTTGCAATGATCCTAAAGGTAACAAGGTGGTCCACAATTGAATGATATCTCCTAAACTCAGCCTGGCCTTTATCTCTTTTACCATGGCTTTCTATCCAAAGGAAAATCTTCTTTTCCAAAATAATTCCATAAAGCTTGGCTAAAATCAGGCTAATCATAATGGTCCTATACTTAGAGGGAATGTTTATATCCCCATTTTTAAAAATAGGAACAATGAGGCTTTGTGTCTAGGGTTTAGGGAAGCCTTGCCTGACTACTAAATTGAAGAGCTTGTGTATGTGATGGATAAGGATAGGCCCTCCGATTTTAAAATTTTGAACTTGGTAGCCTTCAATGTCTTTAGCTTTCCTATTTGCAAGCCTCTTAACCTCGAACGATATGTCATCTAAGGAAAAAAATTCATCCTCTCTAGGGACAATAGGAATGGTGTCCATGGCATTATGGAACTCGTGAAAACTTTTAAGGTAGCAATTTTAGTACCTTAAGGGAATCATATTATTTTCTTTAGTATTGCAGTTGAGAATTTGGCTCCAGAACTTCTTAGGATCTAGCTTAGATAGTTGTGAAAGATGATCTTTCCTTTTATTGATATAGTACCATTTTTTCCTTTTAATTAGGGATTTGTACGTATTGATCTATCTAGTTTTAAGGACTCATTAGAAGATCCCTAATGGATTTCCTAGCAATTTTACATTCTTTTTCATACCAAGGGTTGGTCGTTCTATTATTCATTTTGCAAGACACCTCGAAAGAGAAATTGTTAATAGAAGTGGAAAGGGTAGTTGTAAAATTATGATAGGTTTATTCAATGTTGTCCTTATAAGTTAGGAGATGTAATTTATTATTTAAATCCTTTAAGAAAAGTTCAACTTTACTTTTTTCAAAGCACAATTTCCTTTGATTATCAAAATTCTCTTTAATGGCGCTCATGTGCATGGAAAATTTTAGAGTTAGGGTTAAAGGTTTATGATCAGAGTTGGGTTCATGGTCATTTAAAAGGTGAAAAGTTGTTATTTGGTTGGAAACAAGGATATCAAATATCACATAATCTATGACACTACTACCTAGCCCAGGAATACAAGTCATCTAGTTGGAGTTTGGCCATTTCATTACTCCATTGCAAATTATTAGGTCTTGAGAGTTGCAAAGCTTGACCAATTCAATACCAAACAAATTCTCAATTAGGTATTCAAAGCTTCATTTGTAGCTATTAGATAAAACAAGGTCCTCATCTTGCCATAAAGGATTATGGTTGGAATCGGTGCTTAAAATAGTAGCTTGTTTTGTTGCAGTCCTAGCATTAAAGTCTCCTAGAAGGAGGATATTACCTTCATTTTTCAAACTATAAATATCATGTTCTAAATTATTATAGGGACAATTGCTATCTAGATTGTTTTTCTTATAAAAATTAGAATTAATAGGTGTAAAATAGCAAATTGCTATATACATCTTCTTAGCATTGGTGTTTGAAATTTCTATCCAAATGTACTGATTGAGAGGGTTGATCTTATGAAGTTGAATGTGAGGGAAAATGTTGTTTCTAATATAACAAGCTATGCCTCCTATCCCTTTGTGATGGGACTTTTTGTTCCATGCCGACCACAAGACAAATCCTTCTATGTTAGGGACCTTAGACTCTTCATGCTCCCAAGTTTCAACTAGACAAATAATATCAATATCACTCGGGATCCAACTTATCATAGGACCTTTGCGTCATGGAAAGCCATAGAAATTCCAAAAAAGGATCCCGAGTGTCCTAAATTCCTATTTATTATTATCCTTTTGGTCTCTATCCCTAACAATAGCTTTTCGATTTCTAATTATTGCCCATTTTCTTGACTTATTTTACCTTTTGAACTTCCTTCCTTAATTTAGCTTAGTCTTTGGGAATGAGGTCTTCATTTATAAATATTCCCGACCCTTTTAAGCTCAGATATTTATTGAGTATGTTATATTTATGGTCATTAAAACTTACTTTGACATGGATCAACCTATCTCTATGATCAATTATATTTTTCCTAGCCTCTTTGCTTCTATGAGGTAAGTTGTATCAATTTGTGATTTATTATTTAATTCTTCTTTTACTATTGCTAGCGTATCCTCCTCTTATTGTTCTTTTATACCAAAAATTATGAGGTTCAAGGCTCTTTTATTACACTCATGGTCCAGTTCAATTAGAGTATTCATTACCCCTTTGATAAGTTTGATATCAAATTTGTTTTCCAGATTACTAAGGGTCAAATTGTTGGTTAGTTTTTCTTCTAGCTCTTTAATCCTATCTCTCAAGTTGCGATTTTCTTCAACCTCTCCTTGTTGGGTTGATTGTTTATGTTTTTACATTTCTTTAATAATATCCTTCATTATCTGCAATTCACTCTTGAACCCTAATAATCTATCCTCTATTTGAGTTTGAATGGTATCTTTGAAGAGTCTATTTTTTTTTATCAAGCATTGCCTCTAGCTCTATTTGGAGTTTTACATCTCTTTCTTCACTCCTTTTTTCTAATGATTCTAACTCTATTTGGATTTTGGCATCTCTCTCATCTCTATTTTATTCTAATGGTTCCATATAATCGTAAAGGATATCTAGGGTGATTTTGGGGGTCCTGCCCCTAATGAATTTTCGGAATAGGTGGCAGAGTGCTCATATTGTAAAGAAGAGAACAAAATTAATAATTATTATTTTGGATTGACTTTAAAAATGCAAAATAATTTTTTTAATTGATAATAATGATATTAATTATTATCTCTCAAATCAACTTTAACGTATTAAAATTAAAAAAATAAATATATTTAAATCTCTTTAATTTTCACAAGTTTCTAGATTATAAATATATTTTAAATTAAAATTGAATCAAAGTAAAAAGTGACTCACCTAATTTCAGGTGTCCAAGTTTTTAGTTGATTGAAGAAACCAGAACACGTGCCCAAGTGCTCAACGAGTTGAGCAAGCTAGAACTAAAAATTATTCAAAATTGCAAAGAGCATTCTGAAAAGGGTTTGAGAAGTTCCCCTTACCTAGAGACTGAGAGCTCAAAACCATAGATAAGTATTATGCTTCACATCACGAGAGTAACTGTAGAGATTATTCTCCTAAAAAAAGGTAAAAACGATAGAGAAGTATTATTCTGGTTCAAAATTGCAGAGATATAATGTTAGAAATAAAATATCTCCTTCAAAATCGTAAAGAAGTATTAGTCCCATTCAAACCCGCAGAGAAATGCTCTTTATATATATATATATATATATATATAGAGAGAGAGAGAGAGAGAGAGAGAGAGAGAGATAATATTCATATTAAGTTATACAAATTTTAAATTAACTATACATATTAATAATTATTAATTATGTATATATGTGTGTGGAGTCCACATAAAATTTTATTTTTTTAATTTATTATTTTTTATTAATATTTTAATTTTTTATTATTATTTTAATGTCTTATGTTATATGAACATTTCTTCGATACTAGCTTGTAAAGAACCTCTCTATGTAATTAAAAAAATAAAAACAATTTAATAACAAAACTAACATAGAGAACTTTAAATGAACCAACACCAAGATACAATTTTTTTTTATAGAACAATGTAGAGAAAGCAAATTAAAGAACACTTCAACCTTATTAAGTGATTTCAGAGCTATTTTCATTAGATGGTGGCTCCGGTATTTTATTTATAATTGTTTTTATTATTTTATCTGTAACGTGTTTTAAATAAACTTTCATCTTTTATTCTTCAAAACCTTAGTTACACTAAAGACGTTAAGGCAGTGTCGTGCATAAAAACGCCATTTTCTGAAAGGTGTGGCGAAGGCCATTGGTCCGAGCATGAGCGTTTCAAATATCGCTGAGAGTTTTACGAAGAAATTGAGATTTATTCAAAATACATTTTCGGAAAAGTGGCATTCAAGTAGAAGAATTTTCACCTCTAATGAATCATAAGGACGGCCTTGCAAAATGCCACATAAGACGATTATCAAGTAAATACACTCTAATCACATATACATTAACCCGTGGAAATAAAAGATGATGAGTATCTGAATTACCTTATGAAGTTCTTAGGAGTATCTAAATTACCTTTGAAGTTCCAAGGGGTTAATATGTTCAGCAAGTTCCTCCACCTTAAAAGTGAATCTGAATAAAACATGCAAACGATGAAAACAAAACCAAAATGGAATGCATAGATTGAATGAATGATCTCAAAGCAATACTTGGGAGATTGACGTGGTTGTCCCACACATTTAAGAAAAACTCTTTTTTATAGACGGCATTTCCCAAACATATTTAATGTAACTAAGGCATTCTTTGGTGTAACTAAAATATTGGAGAATAAAAAATGAAAGTTTATTCATAACAAGTCATAAATAAAAAGCAATTTTAAACAAGTAATACTAGGGTGGTGAAGTCCTATGGATATGCTATGCCCTTTTTATGGTGTTGCATGAGTGATGATTTATTGATTTAGTATTGTCTTTATAGGTATTTGCTTAAAACTGGATATGAGCTAAGGCTGCTCTAAAAAACCCAGTAAATATAAGATCCATTCTATGAACACATTGTTTTTCATTGCAGATGTTGTAACATTGTCTAAATTTTTCATATAATTCAAAATTTCATGATGTATAATGAAGGTTTGTCAAATTTTCAAGTTTAGCAAATAACATTTGGATAAAACTTTAGAAAATAACTTAGTTTCAAATATTCTATTTTTTTTTTTTTTTTTCTATAACGTTTAATCAATTAGATTAGTTTGATTTAGTTTTTAGTTTTCAGTTAAATTTTGTTAATAAAGTATCATTATGAAAGGTTTATTAGAAACCTTAATAATAATTTTATAGTATATATAGTTTTATTTTATTGCACGCCCAAATTTAAGATCGAGGAGCTACAATCTATCGTGGCCAACGTGCATGTCTGACAGTTAACACAAGGGAGAGGGGACGCAAAACTTAACCCTAGGTAAATATTTATGGACGTGTTGTGCATCTATCAATTACGGTCCCCCCCGACATACGATTAGCGTAACCACACTTGACCCCCCCACAATCGGAATGGGATTAACACGTGTCCCATATGACTATAGCTGGCGGAAATTTTGAACTGTAACATATTCAGAGTTCATTTGAAAAGAGGGTAAAGATGAAAAATGTTGGTTTATATAGGGTTTACAAAGAATTCAAGCACACGGTAAGATATGCTATCATCATTCTAGTACGAGTCCTTTCCCAACCAAGTTACTCTATGGGTAACTCGAACTACATTAACTGTTTCAGTTTTTGTTATTAAAATGGAATTTTGTCAAGCCACTAAAAATAATAAAAATTTAAATGTCGAGGATGAGGATTTAGTCGAAAAAGACAAGGATATCTTCAATCTTGTCATGTATTTTGATCCTTTTGAATTATACCAGGAGGCTATGCAGAATTCTAAAGATTTGGTCGATCATTATCATGCTTGAGAATCCAATTTAGAAAAAGTTTTGGTTCCCCAAGTTTATGACTTTCCTAAGTTCGTGGTGTGGTGTGTCTCAAAGTATATTCCCTCTAAAAGAGTTATAATTTCCACATATGGGTATGTACTGATTGAACTGACTCCTAAATCCATTGTTGAAATGTTAAGGTGGCCATTAGACCCTGAGAATGAAGTGTTAAATGAGATTATATTAGCCAAATGTTTCAAAGAATTGAAACCCGATGAAAAAGTGGTTCTATTACAATGTTATCTATGCAAGAATCTTGATGTTCCTGCAGATAATGTTAGTATCGAATCTAGCATGTTTCCTAAAACTTCAAGAAAAATTATATCCATGATTTGTGCAATTTTTGGAAAAGATAAGGACCTTGTCGTTGATGAGTTTGTGTTAGCGATTATGACCTCAATTTGTGTATTTGCGACTAAACCCTTGACCAAATTCAATTATACCCAATTTCTAGCTGATCAAATCCATTATCAACTGTCATAATTTGAGTCTCTTAGACATTTCAGATACCAATCTTACCTTGTTCATCTATTCTTGTTTTCACAAGCCACCCATTTTGCATGTCTTGGATCAAAAGTTGAAGATGAGATTGGTAACCTAGTTCCAGTCATTCATTGGACTCCTATGATTAAGAAGAAGTGTATAAAAGTTGGATTCTCAGAGTATATTGACTTGTTTATGTCCAAATCTTACAAGATCATATATAGTGAATTTTCCCTGAATACAAAAAATTATTACAACTGAGTCCATATAAGAGAGTAGGAGAATCGTATATATTTGAGAATTACACTAAAAATTAGAGTATATGGTCATGAACTTCGACCTTTTCTTTTACCTATTTTCTTGACTCCCAAAATATTTGCACTTGAATACATTAGACAAAGATTGAATTCAGAGAATGTTCATTTTGTATCAAGAAAATATAGGGCTAGTTTCAAATTGAAAAAAGAGGTAGGACCTTTTATTGTTAATTCTAGATCAACATTGCAGGTTGCAAGAAATGTTATCTTATATATTGGATTCCAACAAGGATAAACATGGATATATGAAACTCATGCTTTTATTTCATCAAATAGGATTTCACATGGTCAGACTCCTTATCATCATGAGAAAAACGCCGAGCTAGAGTTGTTGGAAAACTAGAATATATGAAAAGATGTGAAAAATATCTTGCAAGTTCATGGTAAAATACTAGTTACTCCAGTCACAAAGAATCCTAAGAAGTTTGATAGGACATACAAGATAAATAATACATAATCAACTTCAAAGGATTCAGAAATAGAGGAAGATAATTTAGCAAAAGGAAGAATATAGAGGTACTTGATGAACAAGAAGAGCAAGAATTATAGGAAGAAGTAGTACCATTGGACAAAGTACCTATTGTTGTTGTGGAAGTGTCATCATCAGAGAATCCCAAGAGTACAAAGGGTTGGAACGAAATAGAACATTTTACTACAAATCAATTAAAGCATATTGATCATGTTAATCAATTCAAGGATATTAGAAAAATGAGTTCAAAGATCAAGAATTTTCACCTCTAATGAATCATAAGGATTCCCTTGCAAAAGGCCACATAAGATGATTATGAATCAAATACATTCCAATCACATATAAATCAACGGATAGAAAGAAAATATGATGTGCATCTGAATCACCTTTGAAGTTATAATCCCTTAATATGTTCATTAAGGGCTGGTGGCATTATCCCTCAATATATTCGAAAAACACATGTATATTCATTTACACGAGAGCGTGGGTCGTGCATTGGTTTGAAGAGTGGTATATACTCTTTGTGTTATGAGGAAAATCTCTCTATGGCAAGGGGTAAACCGCAAAAGACGAAATGACACATAGAAATCAAATCTAATCCCAAGTATGCTATATAAATTAAATGCTAACAAGATAAGGCTAAGAGACTACCTCGTCCGGACATTCGATGAAGACCACCATTGAGCACACAACCCAAATATTTATACCTACAACTAGTCCTCAACAACCAAGATATGCAAGCATATGGTGATAATATATAGTGTTATCATATAGATTAGCATAATCCATTAACATACATGAAAAATACGCCCATGAAATAATAATTCAAATATTTGCAAGATATCAATTGGACGAGAAAAGAGTATTTCTATTAAAATAATCAACAAAAGTACATAGGTGAAAAACTTCTATAACAACACATATAGAAACCAAGAAACTAAGTCCCTCTAGTTGGGCCTCCACCACTTCAATACTCCACCAAAGGCAAGCTCATATAAAGGATTCAATGAGGTTCTCGATCACAAAGAAGGAAGAGCTTGGGGGTTGAACAAGGAGTTCAGACTTTCAAGGACAAAGGGATGCAGACTCAATATGAAGTGAAATTTCTCCAGAGTGTCTTTTCTCTCAAAGTTGAATTGTTCAATCCCCTCAAGGCTTGAATATGGCTCGATTTATATCCTTCAAATGGAATTGAAGGGCCGAGTTGGAGTGTTTCCTATATATGGAAGGTCAAGGATCATGGATCTCGTGACATGGCATGGAAACCTGACATAATTTTTAATTTTGAGCACCAAATCTGATGTATGCAAGTTTTAGTAGAGAAACCTGCATATACGCTTGTTGTATAACTGATAGGGTGCGTATAGGTGGAAAAACATGCTTTTTTGGCTCTAGAAGGCACAAAAAGGGAACTTCAAGTCTGCATAGGGAAATGGAAAGGCCATCCAAGAAAGTTGCATGGAGTGAGGCAAAATTTGTTGTAATAGATTCCCCCTAATGTGTGAGGTCAGAGGAGTATCTACGATGGAATAAATGCATTATAATATCCAGAAGTGGAGTATTGGAGACTCAGCTGGAAGTACTAGTTTCTCATGAGAATATTACAATCCATAATGACTCTGTACACATGGTTTCCAATCTAAATTACTCTGCAGATCCATGTGGAAATATATCAAATAGTTGTTCATGGCCATGAATAGGCAATACAAAGCAGACATATGCCATAGGATGTCATAGTCACGAACAAGGCACAGTGGAATCTAGTCTCAAAATAAATTTGAAGATATCTGTATACCATGGAGTACAATCTAATCTCCCATGATCACTAAAGTCATATAGTTATTGGTCCAATGAAAGACAACAACATATGAAGAATTTTGCTACTATAAGCTAGAGGTCTTCTACACTATCCGCCGAAGGTGCAAGTATACATCAGGTGAATAGATTAGTTGAGGTCGAACACAATGAGACTTCATTTGATTACCGATCATTAAGGTATACCGTTACCAAATGCGAGACAACCCATCGATAATGAAAGTAGGTATCAAGGCACTAAGTACATTCTACAAGTGTGAATAAGGGTGTTGAGGTAGAACACTTGAAGAATCCATCGATCAGGACACATTGATTTATTACCAACTATCGATGGCGGGAGAACCTGCCACTTATGACTATAAGCCTCTAAGTACTCATAGGACTCTAGGTCTCATTTCCAGAATAGATGAGTTGAATTTGATGGACAGAGACCACGCTGAAAGGAGATAATTAGGGCATCTCTTATCATTTATAACGAGGTACAAAGAAATAGCTTAATGATTAGGAGGATCTCAGATGAATAGGATGTTCATGAACCAACAAACTTGTGTGTCCCTAGCATGCACTAGATGCAAGTAGTGCACGGAAGAGACCCTTTGAATAGAAACAAATAAGGAAAATTGTTGAAAAAGGCGAGGAAACCACCAAATAGGATAATGGAATCTGAGACACTACACGAATCCCAATGTGTGAATAGATTTCTTTCCATTGAACAAAAAGGAAACCCCCCAGTCAGCAACCAATGAGGAAATGCCAATTGTTGGGTTCAAGGTTACCTACCCATAATGAAAGTAGGACCAGGGTGCATGGTAGGACTACAGCTTCATGTGACTCTGAGATACATTGAGGGTATGGTCGACATGAAAAGTCAAGATTTCTGAGAAATGGCCAACACAGGCTTATAGACTTCCTTTGAACAAGAGCATGAGATGTATAGATAACTCAGGCAACATCAACTTGATGATAAAATTTTGTGATGCAGGAGGCATCAACAAACTCTCCATAGGGAATGGAAGAATAACCAATCAGAGGAGTAAACTCTAATTAACGAGATCAACTTCCTAAGGTCATGCTAAACCCAAAATTTGAATGAAAGTGGACTCAAAAGTTTGTGCTATGTTCAAAGGTGACACAATTACTGTCGATAAGAGATAATATTCTTTTCCCGCCCATTTTTTTTTCATAGGCAAATAAATGTTATGATATAGGAGAGGAAACGAGTGTCATGAGTAAGAAACTAGCTCCAAGCAATGGAACATACCTATTCTCAATGCAAGGAAGTGCATGCAGGGCATGGACACTCAATGGAATGTTTCCTCTTAGGTTACAAGGTGTCAAGCTGCAAAGAATATATAGAAGGCTCTGCTTGGCTAGTGATGCAAATTGTTGAGGTAAGAGGATTATAACGAGAAAGAGGGAACCGACAATAGGCTCAATACTACAAGAAAGATGATGGAATGTGATTACAACTTAAATCCAAATAATGTCCTTTTTCATAGATTTAGTCCCCTAGGCCTGAAAAAGTATAAAATAATACCCAGTAGAACTATTCTAGTCAATGGTGACTAGAGTATTCCTTTTTCATAAGTAGTCTACTTGGTCCAAAAAAGGGTTAAACTTATACCAAATAGACGTCCTTTCAAATCCATTTAAAAAGTGTGAAAGTGACAAGTTCACTCGGCAATATTTTCATTTTTTAGAGTCAGAAAAGAGATTAACCAAGACTGGGGGGGGGATTCCCATAGGTAACGGTCATAATGCTTGTGAGTAAGAATATGGGGTTCGAACACAAAGTCGTATCGAGACTATAAGGAAACCCCGGTCCTATGGAATAACTTCTGCATGGGCACCAAATGGCACAAAGGTTCTAACTAGGGCACCCATGTTTGGTAAGCTTATACCACTTAATAATGACACTTCTAGTAGCAGTAAGAAGGTTTTGTGTCTCTAATAAATCGGTTTGTACCTAGGGTGTATGGATCACTTTCATAGGATGATGAAAGAATGCAAAACGGAGTGAAAACTTATCCTAATTGTTGGTGAAAGAATATACTTGTCGAAGGCATGAACGGATGGTATGATGCTGGAAACCACAAAAAATCCTGGACAAAATCACCAAAAACCAAGCCTTTCCACTGCAATATTAGCCCATAAGGTAAAAAAATTAGCACAAACTTTAGGAAGTGGGTAAACAATTTCTACTAATAGTAAAAATATATCATTTTACCATACCATTTGAGTTTTTTCACCCACATAGTGCATTTTAGGCCATTTTCCCCACGATATTCAAGTGTCAATTGTGGGAGCTACAATCAATGGAATCAACAACCGTCTGGACCAAGTAAGTGCCCATCCCCTCTTCTTCAATTTCAATGGTTTAAATTTCACTTTTAGGCCCCAAGTTTTTAGTATTAGAGGGCATAACATGGAAACTAGGGTATACGTGGGTGACAGTTCATCGAGTCACATATAAGACCCCATATACGTGGGAAAAGAGAATCATGCATGCGTATATGCAGCCCTATATACGACTGTTACAAATTTATCCCGTGTACAAGTCCATGAACAACATTTTTGAAAGTGTTTAACTCAATAAATGGTTTCTCCTTTGTAGGATGGTGATTGAATGGAGGGAGAGGGAGAATTAAGAGATAAATGCAGCCATGGGAAGAGATGCAAGGGCCCAAAAATATTTAAAAATATGTGGCATGTATAAATTTTTGGCTCTCAAGGGAATGAGGGCTTAGGTGAGGTTACTCGAGTTGGTAGTAAAATACTGGGATTCGGAGACAGAGTCCTTCAAATTTGATGGGCAACCATTGAGGATTGAAGTGGATGATATATACTTCATCACAGGATTGTCTCGTTGAGGTGAGGTAGTGAATATCAAGGCCTGAGGGGCTGGGGGTGGTATGACTATGGAGGAGTACATTTCCACCCACTGTGTTGCAGGCATAGATAAAGTAGGGATCCAACTCCTTATCAGGGTGATCAAGAACTTGTGCTTAAATATTGTTGTGCTTGTACTTACACAGATTTTGGGGTTGGCCTCGTTGCACTAGGCATCAAGGTCACTCATGTTCTATGAAGTGGAGTGTTTAATACCCACTGTTTATGACTGGTGTACCTCACTGCTGACTAACATGAAGAGCCAGTTGATAGATTGCAAACAAGGGACAATGAGGAATTTCAGATTTGCATCCATTCTTTCTAGTTTTTTCTTTGAGAGGGTTCCAGGATTGAGCCTTAGAGTAGAGATTACTCCACATGGACAGCATGACCGAGCCATGTCATGGTGGACCGATGTGATGAGGTGGCTAGGAGGTGGTAGGGTGCCAACCCCCTACAATCATGATTTCTTTTTTCTGGTGGCGTTGACAGGTCATAGCCATTGAAAAATACCCTTACAGTAGGATTGACTATAGAGGGGATTTGAACATGTCTTTTCCACCAGGTTTTTCCTACGATGATATTAGTAAGAAATGTTTTTTTATATATTTCATTTTTTTTTGTTTTTCAATAAAAATAAAAAATGCAAATATTTTTATATGGTATCAAGTATTAAATTATTATTTTTTACACATATGTAGATCCACGACGACCAAAGGGATTCCCATGACATCGGTGGAGGGGATGAGGAGATGAGAAAGTGGGTGAAGATGCAAAGAGAGTGATACAGAATGTGCAGGGGAACCTGTCTCGATTGACACACATGATTCATATGGTTCAAGTGGAGTATTTGCCAGAGGCAATGCAACGATAGGTGGTGGGTGTACCCTGTGCGTGGGTGCGACTCTTCAAATGTATCGCAAACGTCGTAGTGTTATATCATGATACGCATTATGTGCCACAAGTGTAGATTCCATGGTCATATTATGCACCGACCATATATGTATTTTGAGGGTGTGAGCCCCATTTTGTACTATGACACCATATTTGTTTTTGAACTCGAAAGGATGAAATATAAAAAAGAAGATGGTCTTTAACTTTACCTATATATGTTACAATGTGTGAATGTATGAATGTGTTTTCTTTTCTTAGTTATGTGACAAATGGAAATCTAAAATATAATTAGCATATGCATCAGATACATGATTAGAACTTCTAGGTATGTGATTATAAGTAAGAAAATCAAATTATTGTTCCAAAAGTCGTACCCATAGGAATCATCAGAGTAGAGTAGGGTCTCGCACACAGTAACTTCTGTTCAACTGCCATACGACTAACTGGGAGTCCAGACGAACATCTAAATATTGAAGACCGTGTGAAATGGCGTCACATAATAGCTTTATAATGGTGCTATACTCATCCACATTATTCGTTGATGGATCTAGACGAACGCCACCTGAAGACACCAGTTGGCCCTCGGGTGAGTAAATGACCCAAGCGACGGAAGCCATGTTTCACGTATGATGACTAGAACTGTCCATGAATCCTAAGTAAACTGAAGACTCTGTTAACATCTTCCAACCAAGGGAAAACTTGATAAGCAAGTCGATGACACAAAGGAAAAGATGTATATACACTAAGATACACTAGTATACAAAAGGTCATACCCAATTTTGAGGGCTTCAAGCATAATACCTTTTAAGGTAGAGTCCATTTCTAGGCTCATCTAGCATATTCCCTTTGTAATCTTCTAATTCACAAGCTCCTTTCTCTAAGACATATCACACGACATAAGGACCGTGCCAGATGGGGTTGAACTTGCTTGACCTTAGTGGTTCTTTGGCTTGGTCATAAAGGAGAACCAAGTCAGCCTCAATGTATTGCTAAGGATAGATAGACATATTATACTAAACCTTAACACGTCATTTATTCTCTTTGATAGCCGTAGAGGCATCCCCACGTTGCTCATCAAGATGCTCCAAGTGTACGAGGAATTCTTCAAGATCGGATGTGTCAAGTAGGAGCTCAATTTCCAACTTGAGGGAAGGGATTTCACATTCAATCGGAAGAATCAACTTCATGCCATGTACTAACTAAAAAGGAGAGAAACCAGTGGAAGTATTTACCGAGGTTTGATATGCCTAAAGTGCAGGGTAAAGCATCAGATGCTAGTCATATTTACTCTCGCTGACAGTTTTTTGCAAGTCCATGCTTAAACCCCAGTTTTGATGATAAATCTTTCATCATTTCATTATGAAAGTGAATTCCATGTTCAGTAAAAATATCTATAGGAATTCTGAACTGGGCTATAATATGGTTGAATACAAAGAATGATATACTCTTACCATCAGATTTAACGGTAGGCATGGCCTCTACCCATTTAGTAAAGTAATCCATGGCCACAATAATATGTTGGTTCCTCCCAGCCGAGGATGGGTTATAGTCCATAAAATATACCCCCCACTTGGTGAAGGGGACGACTGTGATGACTAGGTGAAGAGGGGCTAGGTGCAAGCGCATTTTCCGAGCGAACACCTGGAAAGGGTGACACTTCTTGACTGCTTCAACAAAATATTTAAAAATTGACGGTAAAAAATAACTAGTTCGCAATATTTTTGGGGTTGTTGTAAGCCTAGATAAATGACCACCACATGCCCCACCATGAAAATCATTGAGAACAGACTCAACTTCATTGTGAGTCAAGAAATGACATAAAATAATATCTACCCCTCGATGATACAAAGTGTCACTGATGATAAGGTAGTTTTTTGCCTAATGACGTATACGTCGTCGATTGTCTCTCGACAGATGCTCGGGTATCTTCAAGGTTTGAAGATAAATTATAATGTCTCCATATCAGGGATCCAAATACGAGATAAGGAATATATGTTCATCCGCGAACGAATTGTCATGAAAAATTTCCTCATCTAGTCGAGGGAAGTCCAATATCAATTCGGAAAAAAGAGTGATTTCTTAGACTTTGCCGAAGCGAAATCGAGATCAAATTATTGAAAAATAACAATCCACTTATTGTATTTCCCCCCTATGATACGCCTGGTGAGGACATATTGAAATGGATTGATATCTACAACTATGGTAGTTTTTCAAAGTAATATATAATTTCGTAATATTTGAACTGCATGTACGGTGGCTAAGGCCAGTTTCTCTATGTGAGAGTATTTAAGTTCAGGACTGACTAGGTTTTGACTGAGATAGTAGACAATTTGCTCATGGATCTCATCGTCCTCCTGAACTAGAACTATACCAACCATCCCTTCAGACGTGGTGATATAAAGCAAATAGTCTCTACTGTAATCTGGAGGCTTTAGCAGAGGTGTCAATACCAAAGCTTTCTTAAGAGCATCAAATGATTCCTTGTCTCGCTCATCCCATATAAACAGAGTATCCTTCTTCAAAAGATGCATGAAACCTTTAGTTAAATTGGTATAGTTCACTATGAACTGACGTGGGAATTTAGCCTTCCCCTGTAAACCTTGAATTTGTCTAACGTTGCACGGGGGAGGAAATCAAAGTATTGCCTCAACCTTTATAGGATCTACCATGATCCCATACTCAGACAGTAAGAATCCTAAAAGACGGCCAAACCTAATGCAAAATATGCACTTGTGAGGGTTCAACTGAATGTGAGAGTAAAGGCATCTCTCAAATACTAATCGAAGGTGAGCAGAGTGATATACCCTCTTTTGAGAGTGAGCAACAAGATCATCTAAGTAATCTTCGACAATATGCTTAATATAGTGAAAAGAAAAGGTCATGGCACATTGGAAGGTTGCTCCGGCGTTTTTCACGCCGAAAGGCATTTTATGGTATGCAAAATTACCCCAAGGAAAAATAAAATTCATCTTATGTTGATCCTCAAGTTTGATTTTAATTTGATTATACCCTAAAAATCCGTCCATAAAACAAAATACTTCACTTCCCACACACTTGTCAAGAATCTGGTCAATGAAAGGAGTTGGGAAGTTATCTTTAGGACAATCCTTGTTCAGGTCTCGAAATTCCATACATATGCAGATGGTTTCTTTCCTTTTATTTACGAGAACGGGGTTGGACACCCATTCAGTAAAAGGAATCAGGTAGATGAAACCAACATTAAGTAGCTTCTCTACCTCTGCCTTAATAGTAGGGGCCTTCCTAGGACTAACATCTCTAAGACATTTCTGAACAGGTTTAACATCTAGATAAGTTTTAATATCATGTTCGAAAATGATAGGGTCAATCCATGGCATCTCTTCATATGACCAAGAGAATACATCACAAAAATCTTTGAAGAGATCGGTGTAGATCTTAATTTCTTCAGGAAAACAATCTGCACTGATATATATGTTCACAATTTTTCTAGGAATACGAGAAATGTCGATC
>ML813151.1:230885-245349 GCA_009831015.1 Picea engelmannii
GGAAGATCCTTCTAGAAGCGGAAGCTTCTATTAGGTCTTCTTACATCCGCCTTATTCTATTTTATTGAAAGGTCTTATTAATATTGACCTTTATTACATCCGAATACATTGATCTACCTATGTGCGGGTTGGGACCTTAACACATTTGATGGGTGTTCATTTTGAACCCACATAATTCTTCCCACTTTTCTGGTCTAGTTAGGTGGGAAGACAATAGAGATTGATGTCGAGGTGGTTGATGCACCCCTTGACTATAATTTACTACTAGGGCGTAATTGGACTTATTCCATGACAATCGTCATATCATCCATTTACTGCACTTTATGTTTTCCTCACAAAGGAAAAATAATGATGACTGATAAGTTGTCCTTTGCGCATGCTAGTCCTAGTGCATCAGTTGGGCCTTCGGTCCCCGTGATCGATAATTCTCAGCAGGAAACTGAGGATGTTGGTGTCAGAATGTATTCCT
Organism: Picea engelmannii; assembly: GCA_009831015.1. Lineage (NCBI taxonomy): Eukaryota > Viridiplantae > Streptophyta > Pinopsida > Pinales > Pinaceae > Picea > Picea engelmannii. Next base: position 231,355 of record ML813151.1, read on the forward strand.
CTCTCATGGGTAGATTTGATTTCATGGAACCAATTCACCACATTCATGCCATTTCCAGTGATTCTTCGTCTTCGATGAGGTAAGTTGATTTTCGTACTTCATATTTCAATGACCCTTGGACCCTACCTTCCCCGACTATGTCGTACAAAGTTCAATCGCACATTGGGATGGAAATGCCAATGTCAACAACAGAGGTTGCGTATCAGTCTATTTTTGACGCTATTGTTGACCAAGATCCTTCCTCCTCGTGGACGGACGAGGTGGACCATGTTCTAGATACCGTATGGGACGCTCAATCATCTTTTTCACATGACTGTCTTAATGATAATTTACCTTCAGATGAAGACATCTTAGAGGCCATATATGGTCTTGATAGGCCTTGGGACAATTTGCATCATTGCTCCTATTTCCTCCCAGAGCTTGTTAAGATTGAACAAGATGACTTTAGATCTACCTTGAGTGACATGTTCGGTCATGCTTTGGTTCCATTATATATGCATGGTATTTATGTCGAAGTAAACATGGAGAATATTTCTCCTACTGTCATGATCGACATTTCTCGTATTCCTAGAAAAATTGTGAACATATATATCAGTGCAGATTGTTTTCCTGAAGAAATTAAGATCTACACCGATCTCTTCAAAGATTTTTGTGATGTATTCTCTTGGTCATATGAAGAGATGCCATGGATTGACCCTATCATTTTCGAACATGATATTAAAACTTATCTAGATGTTAAACCTGTTCAGAAATGTCTTAGAGATGTTAGTCCTAGGAAGGCCCCTACTATTAAGGCAGAGGTAGAGAAGCTACTTAATGTTGGTTTCATCTACCTGATTCCTTTTACTGAATGGGTGTCCAACCCCGTTCTCGTAAATAAAAGGAAAGAAACCATCTGCATATGTATGGAATTTCGAGACCTGAACAAGGATTGTCCTAAAGATAACTTCCCAACTCCTTTCATTGACCAGATTCTTGACAAGTGTGTGGGAAGTGAAGTATTTTGTTTTATGGACGGATTTTTAGGGTATAATCAAATTAAAATCAAACTTGAGGATCAACATAAGATGAATTTTATTTTTCCTTGGGGTAATTTTGCATACCATAAAATGCCTTTCGGCGTGAAAAACGCCGGAGCAACCTTCCAATGTGCCATGACCTTTTCTTTTCACTATATTAAGCATATTGTCGAAGATTACTTAGATGATCTTGTTGCTCACTCTCAAAAGAGGGTATATCACTCTGCTCACCTTCGATTAGTATTTGAGAGATGCCTTTACTCTCACATTCAGTTGAACCCTCACAAGTGCATATTTTGCATTAGGTTTGGCCGTCTTTTAGGATTCTTACTGTCTGAGTATGGGATCATGGTAGATCCTATAAAGGTTGAGGCAATACTTTGATTTCCTCCCCCGTGCAACGTTAGACAAATTCAAGGTTTACAGGGGAAGGCTAAATTCCCACGTCAGTTCATAGTGAACTATACCAATTTAACTAAAGGTTTCATGCATCTTTTGAAGAAGGATACTCTGTTTATATGGGATGAGCGAGACAAGGAATCATTTGATGCTCTTAAGAAAGCTTTGGTATTGACACCTCTGCTAAAGCCTCCAGATTACAGTAGAGACTATTTGCTTTATATCACCACGTCTGAAGGGATGGTTGGTATAGTTCTAGTTCAGGAGGACGATGAGATCCATGAGCAAATTGTCTACTATCTCAGTCAAAACCTAGTCAGTCCTGAACTTAAATACTCTCACATAGAGAAACTGGCCTTAGCCACCGTACATGCAGTTCAAATATTACGAAATTATATATTACTTTGAAAAACTACCATAGTTGTAGATATCAATCCATTTCAATATGTCCTCACCAGGCGTATCATAGGGGGGAAATACAATAAGTGGATTGTTATTTTTCAATAATTTGATCTCGATTTCGCTTCGGCAAAGTCTAAGAAATCACTCTTTTTTCCGAATTGATATTGGACTTCCCTCGACTAGATGAGGAAATTTTTCATGACAATTCGTTCGCGGATGAACATATATTCCTTATCTCGTATTTGGATCCCTGATATGGAGACATTATAATTTATCTTCAAACCTTGAAGATACCCGAGCATCTGTCGAGAGACAATCGACGACGTATACGTCATTAGGCAAAAAACTACCTTATCATCAGTGACACTTTGTATCATCGAGGGGTAGATATTATTTTATGTCATTTCTTGACTCACAATGAAGTTGAGTCTGTTCTCAATGATTTTCATGGTGGGGCATGTGGTGGTCATTTATCTAGGCTTACAACAACCCCAAAAATATTGCGAACTAGTTATTTTTTACCGTCAATTTTTAAATATTTTGTTGAAGCAGTCAAGAAGTGTCACCCTTTCCAGGTGTTCGCTCGGAAAATGCGCTTGCACCTAGCCCCTCTTCACCTAGTCATCACAGTCGTCCCCTTCACCAAGTGGGGGGTATATTTTATGGACTATAACCCATCCTCGGCTGGGAGGAACCAACATATTATTGTGGCCATGGATTACTTTACTAAATGGGTAGAGGCCATGCCTACCGTTAAATCTGATGGTAAGAGTATATCATTCTTTGTATTCAACCATATTATAGCCCAGTTCAGAATTCCTATAGATATTTTTACTGAACATGGAATTCACTTTCATAATGAAATGATGAAAGATTTATCATCAAAACTGGGGTTTAAGCATGGACTTGCAAAAAACTGTCAGCGAGAGTAAATATGACTAGCATCTGATGCTTTACCCTGCACTTTAGGCATATCAAACCTCGGTAAATACTTCCACTGGTTTCTCTCCTTTTTAGTTAGTACATGGCATGAAGTTGATTCTTCCGATTGAATGTGAAATCCCTTCCCTCAAGTTGGAAATTGAGCTCCTACTTGACACATCCGATCTTGAAGAATTCCTCGTACACTTGGAGCATCTTGATGAGCAACGTGGGGATGCCTCTACGGCTATCAAAGAGAATAAATGACGTGTTAAGGTTTAGTATAATATGTCTATCTATCCTTAGCAATACATTGAGGCTGACTTGGTTCTCCTTTATGACCAAGCCAAAGAACCACTAAGGTCAAGCAAGTTCAACCCCATCTGGCACGGTCCTTATGTCGTGTGATATGTCTTAGAGAAAGGAGCTTGTGAATTAGAAGATTACAAAGGGAATATGCTAGATGAGCCTAGAAATGGACTCTACCTTAAAAGGTATTATGCTTGAAGCCCTCAAAATTGGGTATGACCTTTTGTATACTAGTGTATCTTAGTGTATATACATCTTTTCCTTTGTGTCATCGACTTGCTTATCAAGTTTTCCCTTGGTTGGAAGATGTTAACAGAGTCTTCAGTTTACTTAGGATTCATGGACAGTTCTAGTCATCATACGTGAAACATGGCTTCCGTCGCTTGGGTCATTTACTCACCCGAGGGCCAACTGGTGTCTTCAGGTGGCGTTCGTCTAGATCCATCAACGAATAATGTGGATGAGTATAGCACCATTATAAAGCTATTATGTGACGCCATTTCACACGGTCTTCAATATTTAGATGTTCGTCTGGACTCCCAGTTAGTCGTATGGCAGTTGAACAGAAGTTACTGTGTGCGAGACCCTACTCTACTCTGATGATTCCTATGGGTACGACTTTTGGAACAATAATTTGATTTTCTTACTTATAATCACATACCTAGAAGTTCTAATCATGTATCTGATGCATATGCTAATTATATTTTAGATTTCCATTTGTCACATAACTAAGAAAAGAAAACACATTCATACATTCACACATTGTAACATATATAGGTAAAGTTAAAGACCATCTTCTTTTTTATATTTCATCCTTTCGAGTTCAAAAACAAATATGGTGTCATAGTACAAAATGGGGCTCACACCCTCAAAATACATATATGGTCGGTGCATAATATGACCATGGAATCTACACTTGTGGCACATAATGCGTATCATGATATAACACTACGACGTTTGCGATACATTTGAAGAGTCGCACCCACGCACAGGGTACACCCACCACCTATCGTTGCATTGCCTCTGGCAAATACTCCACTTGAACCATATGAATCATGTGTGTCAATCGAGACAGGTTCCCCTGCACATTCTGTATCACTCTCTTTGCATCTTCACCCACTTTCTCATCTCCTCATCCCCTCCACCGATGTCATGGGAATCCCTTTGGTCGTCGTGGATCTACATATGTGTAAAAAATAATAATTTAATACTTGATACCATATAAAAATATTTGCATTTTTTATTTTTATTGAAAAACAAAAAAAAATGAAATATATAAAAAAACATTTCTTACTAATATCATCGTAGGAAAAACCTGGTGGAAAAGACATGTTCAAATCCCCTCTATAGTCAATCCTACTGTAAGGGTATTTTTCAATGGCTATGACCTGTCAACGCCACCAGAAAAAAGAAATCATGATTGTAGGGGGTTGGCACCCTACCACCTCCTAGCCACCTCATCACATCGGTCCACCATGACATGGCTCGGTCATGCTGTCCATGTGGAGTAATCTCTACTCTAAGGCTCAATCCTGGAACCCTCTCAAAGAAAAAACTAGAAAGAATGGATGCAAATCTGAAATTCCTCATTGTCCCTTGTTTGCAATCTATCAACTGGCTCTTCATGTTAGTCAGCAGTGAGGTACACCAGTCATAAACAGTGGGTATTAAACACTCCACTTCATAGAACATGAGTGACCTTGATGCCTAGTGCAACGAGGCCAACCCCAAAATCTGTGTAAGTACAAGCACAACAATATTTAAGCACAAGTTCTTGATCACCCTGATAAGGAGTTGGATCCCTACTTTATCTATGCCTGCAACACAGTGGGTGGAAATGTACTCCTCCATAGTCATACCACCCCCAGCCCCTCAGGCCTTGATATTCACTACCTCACCTCAACGAGACAATCCTGTGATGAAGTATATATCATCCACTTCAATCCTCAATGGTTGCCCATCAAATTTGAAGGACTCTGTCTCCGAATCCCAGTATTTTACTACCAACTCGAGTAACCTCACCTAAGCCCTCATTCCCTTGAGAGCCAAAAATTTATACATGCCACATATTTTTAAATATTTTTGGGCCCTTGCATCTCTTCCCATGGCTGCATTTATCTCTTAATTCTCCCTCTCCCTCCATTCAATCACCATCCTACAAAGGAGAAACCATTTATTGAGTTAAACACTTTCAAAAATGTTGTTCATGGACTTGTACACGGGATAAATTTGTAACAGTCGTATATAGGGCTGCATATACGCATGCATGATTCTCTTTTCCCACGTATATGGGGTCTTATATGTGACTCGATGAACTGTCACCCACGTATACCCTAGTTTCCATGTTATGCCCTCTAATACTAAAAACTTGGGGCCTAAAAGTGAAATTTAAACCATTGAAATTGAAGAAGAGGGGATGGGCACTTACTTGGTCCAGACGGTTGTTGATTCCATTGATTGTAGCTCCCACAATTGACACTTGAATATCGTGGGGAAAATGGCCTAAAATGCACTATGTGGGTGAAAAAACTCAAATGGTATGGTAAAATGATATATTTTTACTATTAGTAGAAATTGTTTACCCACTTCCTAAAGTTTGTGCTAATTTTTTTACCTTATGGGCTAATATTGCAGTGGAAAGGCTTGGTTTTTGGTGATTTTGTCCAGGATTTTTTGTGGTTTCCAGCATCATACCATCCGTTCATGCCTTCGACAAGTATATTCTTTCACCAACAATTAGGATAAGTTTTCACTCCGTTTTGCATTCTTTCATCATCCTATGAAAGTGATCCATACACCCTAGGTACAAACCGATTTATTAGAGACACAAAACCTTCTTACTGCTACTAGAAGTGTCATTATTAAGTGGTATAAGCTTACCAAACATGGGTGCCCTAGTTAGAACCTTTGTGCCATTTGGTGCCCATGCAGAAGTTATTCCATAGGACCGGGGTTTCCTTATAGTCTCGATACGACTTTGTGTTCGAACCCCATATTCTTACTCACAAGCATTATGACCGTTACCTATGGGAATCCCCCCCCCAGTCTTGGTTAATCTCTTTTCTGACTCTAAAAAATGAAAATATTGCCGAGTGAACTTGTCACTTTCACACTTTTTAAATGGATTTGAAAGGACGTCTATTTGGTATAAGTTTAACCCTTTTTTGGACCAAGTAGACTACTTATGAAAAAGGAATACTCTAGTCACCATTGACTAGAATAGTTCTACTGGGTATTATTTTATACTTTTTCAGGCCTAGGGGACTAAATCTATGAAAAAGGACATTATTTGGATTTAAGTTGTAATCACATTCCATCATCTTTCTTGTAGTATTGAGCCTATTGTCGGTTCCCTCTTTCTCGTTATAATCCTCTTACCTCAACAATTTGCATCACTAGCCAAGCAGAGCCTTCTATATATTCTTTGCAGCTTGACACCTTGTAACCTAAGAGGAAACATTCCATTGAGTGTCCATGCCCTGCATGCACTTCCTTGCATTGAGAATAGGTATGTTCCATTGCTTGGAGCTAGTTTCTTACTCATGACACTCGTTTCCTCTCCTATATCATAACATTTATTTGCCTATGAAAAAAAAATGGGCGGGAAAAGAATATTATCTCTTATCGACAGTAATTGTGTCACCTTTGAACATAGCACAAACTTTTGAGTCCACTTTCATTCAAATTTTGGGTTTAGCATGACCTTAGGAAGTTGATCTCGTTAATTAGAGTTTACTCCTCTGATTGGTTATTCTTCCATTCCCTATGGAGAGTTTGTTGATGCCTCCTGCATCACAAAATTTTATCATCAAGTTGATGTTGCCTGAGTTATCTATACATCTCATGCTCTTGTTCAAAGGAAGTCTATAAGCCTGTGTTGGCCATTTCTCAGAAATCTTGACTTTTCATGTCGACCATACCCTCAATGTATCTCAGAGTCACATGAAGCTGTAGTCCTACCATGCACCCTGGTCCTACTTTCATTATGGGTAGGTAACCTTGAACCCAACAATTGGCATTTCCTCATTGGTTGCTGACTGGGGGGTTTCCTTTTTGTTCAATGGAAAGAAATCTATTCACACATTGGGATTCGTGTAGTGTCTCAGATTCCATTATCCTATTTGGTGGTTTCCTCGCCTTTTTCAACAATTTTCCTTATTTGTTTCTATTCAAAGGGTCTCTTCCGTGCACTACTTGCATCTAGTGCATGCTAGGGACACACAAGTTTGTTGGTTCATGAACATCCTATTCATCTGAGATCCTCCTAATCATTAAGCTATTTCTTTGTACCTCGTTATAAATGATAAGAGATGCCCTAATTATCTCCTTTCAGCGTGGTCTCTGTCCATCAAATTCAACTCATCTATTCTGGAAATGAGACCTAGAGTCCTATGAGTACTTAGAGGCTTATAGTCATAAGTGGCAGGTTCTCCCGCCATCGATAGTTGGTAATAAATCAATGTGTCCTGATCGATGGATTCTTCAAGTGTTCTACCTCAACACCCTTATTCACACTTGTAGAATGTACTTAGTGCCTTGATACCTACTTTCATTATCGATGGGTTGTCTCGCATTTGGTAACGGTATACCTTAATGATCGGTAATCAAATGAAGTCTCATTGTGTTCGACCTCAACTAATCTATTCACCTGATGTATACTTGCACCTTCGGCGGATAGTGTAGAAGACCTCTAGCTTATAGTAGCAAAATTCTTCATATGTTGTTGTCTTTCATTGGACCAATAACTATATGACTTTAGTGATCATGGGAGATTAGATTGTACTCCATGGTATACAGATATCTTCAAATTTATTTTGAGACTAGATTCCACTGTGCCTTGTTCGTGACTATGACATCCTATGGCATATGTCTGCTTTGTATTGCCTATTCATGGCCATGAACAACTATTTGATATATTTCCACATGGATCTGCAGAGTAATTTAGATTGGAAACCATGTGTACAGAGTCATTATGGATTGTAATATTCTCATGAGAAACTAGTACTTCCAGCTGAGTCTCCAATACTCCACTTCTGGATATTATAATGCATTTATTCCATCGTAGATACTCCTCTGACCTCACACATTAGGGGGAATCTATTACAACAAATTTTGCCTCACTCCATGCAACTTTCTTGGATGGCCTTTCCATTTCCCTATGCAGACTTGAAGTTCCCTTTTTGTGCCTTCTAGAGCCAAAAAAGCATGTTTTTCCACCTATACGCACCCTATCAGTTATACAACAAGCGTATATGCAGGTTTCTCTACTAAAACTTGCATACATCAGATTTGGTGCTCAAAATTAAAAATTATGTCAGGTTTCCATGCCATGTCACGAGATCCATGATCCTTGACCTTCCATATATAGGAAACACTCCAACTCGGCCCTTCAATTCCATTTGAAGGATATAAATCGAGCCATATTCAAGCCTTGAGGGGATTGAACAATTCAACTTTGAGAGAAAAGACACTCTGGAGAAATTTCACTTCATATTGAGTCTGCATCCCTTTGTCCTTGAAAGTCTGAACTCCTTGTTCAACCCCCAAGCTCTTCCTTCTTTGTGATCGAGAACCTCATTGAATCCTTTATATGAGCTTGCCTTTGGTGGAGTATTGAAGTGGTGGAGGCCCAACTAGAGGGACTTAGTTTCTTGGTTTCTATATGTGTTGTTATAGAAGTTTTTCACCTATGTACTTTTGTTGATTATTTTAATAGAAATACTCTTTTCTCGTCCAATTGATATCTTGCAAATATTTGAATTATTATTTCATGGGCGTATTTTTCATGTATGTTAATGGATTATGCTAATCTATATGATAACACTATATATTATCACCATATGCTTGCATATCTTGGTTGTTGAGGACTAGTTGTAGGTATAAATATTTGGGTTGTGTGCTCAATGGTGGTCTTCATCGAATGTCCGGACGAGGTAGTCTCTTAGCCTTATCTTGTTAGCATTTAATTTATATAGCATACTTGGGATTAGATTTGATTTCTATGTGTCATTTCGTCTTTTGCGGTTTACCCCTTGCCATAGAGAGATTTTCCTCATAACACAAAGAGTATATACCACTCTTCAAACCAATGCACGACCCACGCTCTCGTGTAAATGAATATACATGTGTTTTTCGAATATATTGAGGGATAATGCCACCAGCCCTTAATGAACATATTAAGGGATTATAACTTCAAAGGTGATTCAGATGCACATCATATTTTCTTTCTATCCGTTGATTTATATGTGATTGGAATGTATTTGATTCATAATCATCTTATGTGGCCTTTTGCAAGGGAATCCTTATGATTCATTAGAGGTGAAAATTCTTGATCTTTGAACTCATTTTTCTAATATCCTTGAATTGATTAACATGATCAATATGCTTTAATTGATTTGTAGTAAAATGTTCTATTTCGTTCCAACCCTTTGTACTCTTGGGATTCTCTGATGATGACACTTCCACAACAACAATAGGTACTTTGTCCAATGGTACTACTTCTTCCTATAATTCTTGCTCTTCTTGTTCATCAAGTACCTCTATATTCTTCCTTTTGCTAAATTATCTTCCTCTATTTCTGAATCCTTTGAAGTTGATTATGTATTATTTATCTTGTATGTCCTATCAAACTTCTTAGGATTCTTTGTGACTGGAGTAACTAGTATTTTACCATGAACTTGCAAGATATTTTTCACATCTTTTCATATATTCTAGTTTTCCAACAACTCTAGCTCGGCGTTTTTCTCATGATGATAAGGAGTCTGACCATGTGAAATCCTATTTGATGAAATAAAAGCATGAGTTTCATATATCCATGTTTATCCTTGTTGGAATCCAATATATAAGATAACATTTCTTGCAACCTGCAATGTTGATCTAGAATTAACAATAAAAGGTCCTACCTCTTTTTTCAATTTGAAACTAGCCCTATATTTTCTTGATACAAAATGAACATTCTCTGAATTCAATCTTTGTCTAATGTATTCAAGTGCAAATATTTTGGGAGTCAAGAAAATAGGTAAAAGAAAAGGTCGAAGTTCATGACCATATACTCTAATTTTTAGTGTAATTCTCAAATATATACGATTCTCCTACTCTCTTATATGGACTCAGTTGTAATAATTTTTTGTATTCAGGGAAAATTCACTATATATGATCTTGTAAGATTTGGACATAAACAAGTCAATATACTCTGAGAATCCAACTTTTATACACTTCTTCTTAATCATAGGAGTCCAATGAATGACTGGAACTAGGTTACCAATCTCATCTTCAACTTTTGATCCAAGACATGCAAAATGGGTGGCTTGTGAAAACAAGAATAGATGAACAAGGTAAGATTGGTATCTGAAATGTCTAAGAGACTCAAATTATGACAGTTGATAATGGATTTGATCAGCTAGAAATTGGGTATAATTGAATTTGGTCAAGGGTTTAGTCGCAAATACACAAATTGAGGTCATAATCGCTAACACAAACTCATCAACGACAAGGTCCTTATCTTTTCCAAAAATTGCACAAATCATGGATATAATTTTTCTTGAAGTTTTAGGAAACATGCTAGATTCGATACTAACATTATCTGCAGGAACATCAAGATTCTTGCATAGATAACATTGTAATAGAACCACTTTTTCATCGGGTTTCAATTCTTTGAAACATTTGGCTAATATAATCTCATTTAACACTTCATTCTCAGGGTCTAATGGCCACCTTAACATTTCAACAATGGATTTAGGAGTCAGTTCAATCAGTACATACCCATATGTGGAAATTATAACTCTTTTAGAGGGAATATACTTTGAGACACACCACACCACGAACTTAGGAAAGTCATAAACTTGGGGAACCAAAACTTTTTCTAAATTGGATTCTCAAGCATGATAATGATCGACCAAATCTTTAGAATTCTGCATAGCCTCCTGGTATAATTCAAAAGGATCAAAATACATGACAAGATTGAAGATATCCTTGTCTTTTTCGACTAAATCCTCATCCTCGACATTTAAATTTTTATTATTTTTAGTGGCTTGACAAAATTCCATTTTAATAACAAAAACTGAAACAGTTAATGTAGTTCGAGTTACCCATAGAGTAACTTGGTTGGGAAAGGACTCGTACTAGAATGATGATAGCATATCTTACCGTGTGCTTGAATTCTTTGTAAACCCTATATAAACCAACATTTTTCATCTTTACCCTCTTTTCAAATGAACTCTGAATATGTTACAGTTCAAAATTTCCGCCAGCTATAGTCATATGGGACACGTGTTAATCCCATTCCGATTGTGGGGGGGTCAAGTGTGGTTACGCTAATCGTATGTCGGGGGGGACCGTAATTGATAGATGCACAACACGTCCATAAATATTTACCTAGGGTTAAGTTTTGCGTCCCCTCTCCCTTGTGTTAACTGTCAGACATGCACGTTGGCCACGATAGATTGTAGCTCCTCGATCTTAAATTTGGGCGTGCAATAAAATAAAACTATATATACTATAAAATTATTATTAAGGTTTCTAATAAACCTTTCATAATGATACTTTATTAACAAAATTTAACTGAAAACTAAAAACTAAATCAAACTAATCTAATTGATTAAACGTTATAGAAAAAAAAAAAAAAAAATAGAATATTTGAAACTAAGTTATTTTCTAAAGTTTTATCCAAATGTTATTTGCTAAACTTGAAAATTTGACAAACCTTCATTATACATCATGAAATTTTGAATTATATGAAAAATTTAGACAATGTTACAACATCTGCAATGAAAAACAATGTGTTCATAGAATGGATCTTATATTTACTGGGTTTTTTAGAGCAGCCTTAGCTCATATCCAGTTTTAAGCAAATACCTATAAAGACAATACTAAATCAATAAATCATCACTCATGCAACACCATAAAAAGGGCATAGCATATCCATAGGACTTCACCACCCTAGTATTACTTGTTTAAAATTGCTTTTTATTTATGACTTGTTATGAATAAACTTTCATTTTTTATTCTCCAATATTTTAGTTACACCAAAGAATGCCTTAGTTACATTAAATATGTTTGGGAAATGCCGTCTATAAAAAAGAGTTTTTCTTAAATGTGTGGGACAACCACGTCAATCTCCCAAGTATTGCTTTGAGATCATTCATTCAATCTATGCATTCCATTTTGGTTTTGTTTTCATCGTTTGCATGTTTTATTCAGATTCACTTTTAAGGTGGAGGAACTTGCTGAACATATTAACCCCTTGGAACTTCAAAGGTAATTTAGATACTCCTAAGAACTTCATAAGGTAATTCAGATACTCATCATCTTTTATTTCCACGGGTTAATGTATATGTGATTAGAGTGTATTTACTTGATAATCGTCTTATGTGGCATTTTGCAAGGCCGTCCTTATGATTCATTAGAGGTGAAAATTCTTCTACTTGAATGCCACTTTTCCGAAAATGTATTTTGAATAAATCTCAATTTCTTCGTAAAACTCTCAGCGATATTTGAAACGCTCATGCTCGGACCAATGGCCTTCGCCACACCTTTCAGAAAATGGCGTTTTTATGCACGACACTGCCTTAACGTCTTTAGTGTAACTAAGGTTTTGAAGAATAAAAGATGAAAGTTTATTTAAAACACGTTACAGATAAAATAATAAAAACAATTATAAATAAAATACCGGAGCCACCATCTAATGAAAATAGCTCTGAAATCACTTAATAAGGTTGAAGTGTTCTTTAATTTGCTTTCTCTACATTGTTCTATAAAAAAAAATTGTATCTTGGTGTTGGTTCATTTAAAGTTCTCTATGTTAGTTTTGTTATTAAATTGTTTTTATTTTTTTAATTACATAGAGAGGTTCTTTACAAGCTAGTATCGAAGAAATGTTCATATAACATAAGACATTAAAATAATAATAAAAAATTAAAATATTAATAAAAAATAATAAATTAAAAAAATAAAATTTTATGTGGACTCCACACACATATATACATAATTAATAATTATTAATATGTATAGTTAATTTAAAATTTGTATAACTTAATATGAATATTATCTCTCTCTCTCTCTCTCTCTCTCTCTCTCTCTATATATATATATATATATATATATAAAGAGCATTTCTCTGCGGGTTTGAATGGGACTAATACTTCTTTACGATTTTGAAGGAGATATTTTATTTCTAACATTATATCTCTGCAATTTTGAACCAGAATAATACTTCTCTATCGTTTTTACCTTTTTTTAGGAGAATAATCTCTACAGTTACTCTCGTGATGTGAAGCATAATACTTATCTATGGTTTTGAGCTCTCAGTCTCTAGGTAAGGGGAACTTCTCAAACCCTTTTCAGAATGCTCTTTGCAATTTTGAATAATTTTTAGTTCTAGCTTGCTCAACTCGTTGAGCACTTGGGCACGTGTTCTGGTTTCTTCAATCAACTAAAAACTTGGACACCTGAAATTAGGTGAGTCACTTTTTACTTTGATTCAATTTTAATTTAAAATATATTTATAATCTAGAAACTTGTGAAAATTAAAGAGATTTAAATATATTTATTTTTTTAATTTTAATACGTTAAAGTTGATTTGAGAGATAATAATTAATATCATTATTATCAATTAAAAAAATTATTTTGCATTTTTAAAGTCAATCCAAAATAATAATTATTAATTTTGTTCTCTTCTTTACAATATGAGCACTCTGCCACCTATTCCGAAAATTCATTAGGGGCAGGACCCCCAAAATCACCCTAGATATCCTTTACGATTATATGGAACCATTAGAATAAAATAGAGATGAGAGAGATGCCAAAATCCAAATAGAGTTAGAATCATTAGAAAAAAGGAGTGAAGAAAGAGATGTAAAACTCCAAATAGAGCTAGAGGCAATGCTTGATAAAAAAAAATAGACTCTTCAAAGATACCATTCAAACTCAAATAGAGGATAGATTATTA